>CALNHX010005176.1:0-112163 GCA_940337035.1 Agriotes lineatus
AGCTCAGGTAGTCCTGTTGGACTCAATTTCTAGCAGCCTACGTCTTACAAATCCCAATCCGCGTGCGTCAGAGTCCTATATATAGACGCTAGTGATTCTACTCGAACCAAACTCGACGCGTACAAATTCCAGATGTTCAGTAATAGAAGGGAGGGAATTTTTAAGAATTCAACCGTTAGAGATGGAGTCCGACACTACTACCTGAGCCCCCAATTCTTGTGGTAGTGCGGAAATATCTAAAAATAATAATTGCTCATAATGAAAACATAATTACCAATCAATAATTATCGAAAAATTTTAAGTATTGCGTTTCAGTTTGCGTTTCTCTAGCTTACAATTTATTTGACGCAAAGAAAACGTGTTTAAGCAAAAGTTGTTGACAATAATACTGTGTGTTTTGGTCGTATGGCTGACGAGGACATACTTATTCAGGAAGAACCGATTTTCCCACTATTTTTCAAGATGACTCCCAGCACAACGTGTAAAATTTGTAATTTTCATTAAAACACCGTTTATTCAAAAATTAAAACTACGAGATTTAATTTTTCTAAAAATTAACTAACGACTGGGCTAACTATATTGTTAACCTGTTGATGGAATAGGTGTATGATGTTTTATATAGATATTTTGATAGAGCGCAAATAATTTCATCTCTTAACTTGTTAGGAACTGTAAACATGAGTTGATTATTTATTTTTGTTTGGAAAACAATCTCATCCTCTCAAGTTATATCTTAATCGCATTTATTTAACACTTTTAACAAAATCGAGACGTGCTCCGGATAACCCAGTTATCAAAACAATTGTTTATTCTACAGAAACTTCTACCTTTTTGGGCTATTTTTAACTGACAGTCTTTGCCAAAATGCTTTCCTTGAAGAAACATACAGATTTCCACTTAATAACCAAAGCTTTAACATTAAATGTCTGAGCACTTATTTTATTATCCACGACCAACTTCTGCGTATCTGATATTAATCATGTTCACACAACAATTCACCTAAGACCTTAATTATAGAGAATTATTTACGATAAAAGATATTAATAAATATAACTGTTGTTGTAAAGCTTGGTCCTGGGAAAGTCAGTCAGATATGTTTGTACTATTTTAACAACCTTAGGTTTCAGGGAATACCTGTTTTAAAGGTCAGAAACGTAAGTAATCGGAAAGTGCAAAAAAGTTGATCACACGGATACGACTGGATTTTATATTCATACATGGATGACCGTTCAAAGGAATTAAATTTTATAGTTTCACTGATGTATATTTGCTAAAGTGTATCCAAGCGAAAAAATCTGTTGGGACATTAGAAAACTAAACTCTAAATATCCTGTTGTCGAAGCTGCATTTAAATTCGTCCATGCAAGGTACAACTCAAATATGCAGAAAAACTGGTCAGTATTTTAGTCGGGTGCTACTAGGTAACACATGTGATGAGTTAGATAAGTTTTTCAAAGAATGAGGTAGTTCTACGGATAGCAATAGTAGAAAATGAGGATATTCCCGAAATAACAAACGAAAGAGTAACAGATGTCATAAATAATTTACACACAGGAAAGGCACTAGGACCGGATGGAGTATCATCCTGTGTTTTGTAGATACAAATCACTTACGCTACCACATAAACGGCTGCTTTGCCGAAAATTGAAAAACCAAAAACGTGGAAGAATTACCGCACAATAATCCTGATAAGCCTCACCTTAAGGGTCTTTTCGAAAACTACGTATGGAAAAATTTGCTATAGATTCGAATAACGACTATCTGAACACCAATTCGACTCCCGCATAGGACAAGGTACCCGTGAACCAATGGATTTCATGAGAATAATACTAGAAATATGTTGGGACACCAAAAAGCCACACACATTTAATTGCTAGATTACGAAAAAGCCAAAACAATACATTATTTAAATTAGTACTTAAGCACGCATAAATTGATCTAACCGATATTCACATCAATCTAAGTCTAAATAAAGGCCAAGACTCCAAAGGGAGTAATACGAGGGTTGACGAATCTAACATACAACGGTGAGTAAGACAAAGTTACTAATGTTAGGATCGTTTAAAAATGCCAGCTAGCTTTGAATGCAAGTGTAATTCGTATTGCCAAAAAAACTGCTTTTCGCGTTAGAGGGAGACAAATCAGCGATTGTCTAGATACAATCGTGCAAAGAGGTTTCGTGCTGAGTGCTTTGTAGCATGAATGGCGCCATATAAAAAAGTGCTACCACCTTAAAATGCTAGCCGCTAAATATAAAATCTTTACATGCATATTTTCACATTAACATATTGCATCTTAAATTAGTTGTTTTTTCTTTATTATATTTATAACAATTGCATGCGAATTTGTATTTTGTGATGTGTTTCTTTTATAAAGGGGTATAGAAAGGTGTAAATAAATTCAAGTAAAGGTCAGTTCACCATGGCTGTTCGCGGACCGTGGCCCGAGCACTACCAAGGTTGGATTTAAGAGATCCATTCACTATTTCCACTTTATCAGTGAGCCTACCTGTATTTTCTCGATTATAAGGGTGGTGGGGTTTAAGGCATTTAACATTGTTATTTCGTTTAATACGCCCTTGCTCTTATTAATTTCGGAATGCACCACTTCATCTCCGTCAGTGTCGTCGGGAACTTTTGTTACAGCCCATCGTAGCATAGTTGGGGCAACGGTTTGTGTATTTTTCACGATCTGTGTCGTTCTTATCGTAACTTAAATTCGAGTTATTCCTGTAACAAATTGTCGTAAAACTCGTTTTAGTATGTAACAACAGAAAAAATCTAAACCTTCGTTGTCAATGTTTAGATGGTCATATGAAAAGCACTACCGCTTGGGAGCACAATAGGTCTTCTATACGGCAGTGCACCGGAGCATCACCAACATCCAAGGATAATAATAATAATATCTGCAAGAAAATAAAGATTATGGTTTTTGTGGACGAATATGATTAATGTATACGCTGACAGTCACGTGAGTTTTTTACATTGGCAAACATACTGCATCGTTACGTCTGTATTTAGTGAAACGGTAGTCAGTCATCCAGAATACGCCTCTGCTGAGCTGTTAATATACTTATTTTGCTCATACCGTGCATACGAGTGAATGACCTGCTTATGAACCCAGTACCTCAGCAATAATTAAAAGTTACTGTGTGCGAATCTTAAGATCAAATATATTTTATTTTTAATATTATATTAAAGGAAATATATGAAAAGGTTTTCAGGTGTTTTTTTCTCTAAGTCACACCTCAGCGAATATTACAGTTCATGCTTTATGAAGCAGATGATATTCGATATCTAATTGACAGCCTATAAAATAATTATCTCGTACGATATTGCAAACACCAGCACTAATATGAATTCATAAATTGTTAATATTCCCCACGGCCGCTATTATGAGTTGCACACATAATAATCTTAAAATTGGAAGTGTCTCAAGCTTGGAGAACATATCCTCGAAGTTGAAATGGGAGAAAGCACGTAGATTTAGTCTATTTTGCTTCTGTCTCCTTGGGGAATGACTATAATTATGATTATGGTTGAAAAGACAAGATAAATTCATTTGGACGATTTGAGCAGTCTGAAGACGTCACATCGTTGAACTTGCAAGTTAAACTAAAGTAATAGCAGTTTAAAGATACGCCTGTAAGAATTATTGAAATTATTGCAATTATTGTTAACAACTATTTTTATCATAACCGTCGATAACGCCAAAATTAGGACTGTAATCTGATACGACAAAGTTAAAGTGGCCACAGTCAGCACGTATAATAGGTAATAAATCGTACTGAAAACATAATACAATGCTGGCACATAAACAACAGGTGTAATCATTATTATAAGTTAAAGGTTTATTTTTGCAGCGCAATGAACAATGGGAAGATACCATGGCAAACATAAAACCATATTAACTTTATCTTAATGCTACATAGAGAGAACCTTATCAGAATCAGAAACCCTTATAGGTGGTATTCATATGTTCAGCATACTACAATTTACTTCCAACAAAATTATAATTTTAAAGATATACTATGGTAACCCAATACCCGAAAAAATAGATACAAGGAGAGCGGAAGGTAGAAGAGAAGGAGGGAGTATCTGGGCCAAGCAGCAAGGAAAACAAGAAAGAACATCAAAGAGTTAGGATATTGGCAAGATAGGGTCACACAATTTAAAAGGAGATGAGAAAAAGCTCAACCATGGCTCCAATCTGTTAATGAGCGATTAAAATGTATGAACGAAATATTTTCCTACAGCTTATATTGTCCAAAGAAGAACTGCAATAAACTTGCGGTCATATTTTAACTATTAAATAGCCCAGGCGCACAATTAAGGATACCACGTCAACTAAGCGCAATCAGTTAACACATTTCACATTTAGACCCCAACATGAGAAACGACACTCGTTATAAAAGTCGTAAAAACACTAATTTAACAAAATTCTGCAGTGGTAAACGGGACCGCCAATTAACAGGCCTTTTCAGGCAATACATGAGGCATGCAAAGCGGGCTGCGCTTTTACAGCGAAACACGAGGGTCTTCGCCATAATATATAAAATCTCATTCGAACAAAAATAGAATATTATACACTCGGGACCTATTACACAAATCTACCTACAGTTTTTCCCTTCCTGGCATCTAGAGGGTTATTACAAAAAGTTCACCCTCGTCCGAAGGATGCCCGAAATATAAGACTGGTAAATGGCGTCAATTTAGACGGGGGACGTGCATGTGATATTTAGTTGTGTAACTACTAGCGTACATGCAAATGTTTGAACTAAAGAATTGACAACACACAATATCAACATTATATAGTAAATTTTAAATTCTTCATCGGGACAGTGTGACTAAAAAAAGTGTATTAGCTAAAAAACCATATGATTAAGGTACTAAACGAATGAAATCAAAATTAGTTGAGCATAGTGGAATGAAAGTAATACTGAAATATTAATAGATAAATCATGAGGACCAAATAGAAAAGGAAATACTGACAGTAATACTGCAGATGTTAAGCAAGTTGCGTGTTTATTACAGGCACTACCTTGAATACACAAATAACAATATTTAAAAGTCCTTTTTTCGACCATTTTTTTGTCAGTTCATTGGTTTGTTTTGAAAATCATACCTGATTTTTCTAAATACAATTGAACAGAGATATTTTACATTTCTAATTAATTGGAAATTGGCTTATTGAAAGTTGTAATGTTCTGAACCCCTGTTCTTAGTTTAATGCATTTTTGCTCTGTTCACAATATCAGAAAGTAGTTCCAATACAATTGAGCCAGTCAGATAAATAGGTTTACACATAACTCTATTATACAAATTAACATAATGTATTATGTAAAAACAAGTATATATGTCTAAATAAGAAAAAATACGAATTTGTTTGGCGAACTGCACGCTTCCGGAGACCAAAACGCCTGGCTAGGCTGCAACTCAACGTACTACTGTACAAACTTCACCAAACGGCTATTAGCGCCATAATTGTTCACTGTAGTTTAACTTTCAAATATTGCAACGCTAAGAGGGTATAGTTGAGGGCCCGCCAGCTGGCTTTAGTGGATATGGTGTGCAGTTCTTAAAACGATGTAATCAGCAAATAAAATGAGCTCCAACAATTTTTCAAATTACAACAAATACACCACTCCAAAAACTTATAAACTCAGATTAATCACAGCAGGCAATAACACAATATCTAAAATACAGAAGGTAGTAGTAACAAAATCAGACAACGTAGGAGCTGCTTATGTTTCCAACAGTACACACGCCAAACTTCGTCTAAGTGCTTATAACAGTATTTTTACTGCAGAAACCACCGCTATTCTCAAAGCACTAGAATGGACACAAACACATCAAAACAATAACTTTGTTATATGTACAGACTCCAAAAGCGTTTTAGAAGCCATGCAGAATCCGTACCACACCGACCCATTAATCCAACAAACGCAAACGCTAGTAACCTCCATCACTCGGTCAAGAAAGAAACTGGTATTCATGTGGGTGCCTTCACACACAGGTATACCAGGAAATGAAAAAGCAGACAAGTACGCAAAAGAAGCGACATCATCCGAAGATGCTATTCACCTAAACAACGTGACCCCATACGACATAAAAAACCACCTCAAACGCCAAATCTCAGATTTACATCGAAACGAACAAGTTCGAATATGTGGAAACCGACCAATAAACAACCACAAGGAATCATCAAGTCCAGAACTTACTGTAAGAAGACACCAGGTTATACTCTCCAGGCTTATTATTGGACATAGCCGCCTTACCCATTCTTACTTGCTGCAAAACACTGAACGCCCAAATTGCAACAATTGTGATACACCCCTAACCACGGACCATATTCTGTTAGACTGTCTAAACTACGACGAGCAAAGAAGACAGTGTAAAATCCCACCATCAGCCACAGAAGCCTTCAAAAACCCGACAAACGTTATAACATTTTTCAAACAAAGTAAATTAATTAACTTATTGTAATACCAATGTAAGCTACCAATCTATTGTACCACACAAGTTTATATAGTGCTAATGACCTTGTAGTCGAAGCACTTTAATTTCAAATAAAAAAAAAAAAAAATCAGACACGGAATGAAATAAACATATGCATTGGATCTATTAATTACGCTGCGTATAGTAACCACTATGAAAATGTTATACATTTTGAGTACCCCAAATTAACGATGTCACAGCAGTGATTAGCACTATAGAAATACACAACCTAATATTTAACCATGTACAATTACATATTAAATACTGCTACAGTTTATGCGGTACAAACATATTTAACACAAATCATTAAGTTGCACTACTTATCTGAAAGCCTCGCGCTTTTGCAGGAGGTGAAACGAATGGCCCCCAAAGTGGTTCAAAGCTGTGGTTGCAGGAGGTGAAACGAATAGCCCCCAAACAGATTGAAAACTGTTACAAAAGGTCACCGCCAGCACACGTCATTAGAAAAGCCTTCCGGCAATGATGTACAAATTCTAACTAGGCTCTCATGATGGAGAGGGATCTTCTAAACTCGAATAAATCGCAGAAATTTTCAGAACCCCCGGGTGACGTCTATAGTGAAATTCTCAAGCAAGCGGAACGGTCGTTTTTCACCCCGCAGGGGACGCTAAAAATGTCGGACAAAAGTCGGCTCATTGCAATTACGTTACCACAGTTGATATTGAAGAAATTGCACTCCTGTAATTACAGACAATTACCCAAAATGGCAACGAGTCCTGTGATGATAAACCACCTGAAGAACGCGGACTAAAATATCCATATAGTATCCAAGGCCCAAAAACCGCCCACTAACGCAGCTTTCACAAATAATATTCCAATATACTTGAAGCTAAGAGATAAACCTTAGAGCACAACCACGGAACTCTCCCAAAACCCGTCGCTGCTTTTACCACAGCAAAACAAACGAACGGAAAGGAATTATTTAAAATAGCTTCCTACGGCTGACTGTAAGACAAATAGCACCAAGCGCTAACGCTGCGTTTATACCACGACAATATTCTAATAAAGGAGCTTTTACTCGACCACGAAGTATCGTTTTAAGGATTGCTCGAAAAAGTCTGTATCCGTCAAAGGCTAGACTCTGGCGCTCTTTAATCTATACTCTACGAGTATTGTGTAGGATCTTTGAACTGAGAGTACTAGAGTTTAGCCTGTGATTGGTCCAAACGTTTTTCTCTGATGGTTAGATTATATTCGAGATTTATGCGATAGGCATTTTACTAACCTAGGCTTAAAAATGAAAACGTTTCGACCAGTCATAGGTTAAAATCCAGTGCTTTCAGTTCATACATTAGGGCTATCAGGTAGGATATTGATACTAGGATAAATGGGATAGAGAATTTTACTAATGTAGGCTTCAGGAAAACATCTAGACCAACTCGTTTAGTAGGATTAAACGGAACTGGCGGGTTGTTGGGCCCTAAGCACTCCAGAAGTCAAGGCTGCTCTAGACGGGAGATCGACTCATGTGTCCTCAATTGCCCGGGCATCATCTTCTTAAACGCATTCGAGGCTTTGTTCACTTTGACCAGCTAGGGAAAACCTAAGTGGGGTAACAGTAAAAGAACAAGAATGGGACAGAGGAATGTGATTGATCAAACAAGCGCATTACGGGCTCCCTGCTTACATTATTAGTACGAATGGTAAAACGGATTTTGTGGGGCAGATAGCGTCGTACAAATTGAAATATTGTTTAGCACATTCAAATGTAATGTGCAAGGAAGCAAAACGCTACGAAGTTGCTACTGGATTCGCCAGTAAATAACGTAGAGCAACGACAATATTGCTCGTGTGAGCACTCGTTGTTGCTTTAATGGTTTAAACAATATTAATCAAGGTTAAAACGCAAATTTAATAAACAAAATTGTCACGGCTTTAATTTCCAAATAATTTAATATAAGACGACATGACAATAGTTGGCCTCTTATAAGTTCTGACCTTACCCCATTCAATTATTTCTTTCGGGGATATCCTCAAGATTAAGTCTACGAGATAACACTCGAAAATTTGCACAAATAGAAAAGTAACTTAGAAAAATATAAGCAAGTTTCTAATTTCTACGTTTCGTTTAGAGAATAAATCCAGTTTAGTGTCGAATCATTCTTCTTCCTCTTCTTTGTTGTCACGTTTGAATACACTTCTTTACTTCTTGCCTGTTACTTTAGCTACATCTTCAGTTTTTCCAGTCAACTCAGCTTTGGTCCTCTCCTTTCCATCTGTTATATGAGAAATCAGGGTACCCCATTATATTTTTTCCAACGCTTCTTCTGGTTCTAGAGATTGGATGTTTTATATTGCAACATAGATCGAGGGCAATGACCGTTCCTGATGTCTTTACCATGGCGATACAAACCCGTCAGGGTTCCATTCTCAGGATTATTATCCATTTCTTTCCTAGAGCATAATTCGAGTAAAAACAATATGTATCATTAATATGTCCAGTTAGCTGGACTACGTCCTACACACCAACACGTTCTTGGCAAGCCTTTGTTCTATACCAAATTTTCCCTATACTACGATAATTTAATGTAATGCCGAGTTGCTAAAATATATTACTCCAGGCGAGTAGGATTTTAAGTCCGGAACCTCACACCAATAGTGCCCTCCTCGTGGATTTTTCTAAGAAGAAAGAGAAAGAATGGATTCATCATTCCAAGCATCCTTTAAAATTAGTATTTGGGACCCAACCTATTGAAAATAGCTGATTTTAATGTTTTTTCCCCACTTTTCCTTTGTTTGTTATTGTTTATAATTTTTTACAGCCCTGCAAAACCAGAAAAATTGCAAGAACTTGCAAGGTTTTGACATAAATTTCTGAAGCGGGTATAAGTTTATTATTTAATTATATTTATATTTATTATGTGCTAATAGGTTTAGAAATCACTTGAAATTACAAAAACGAAACTAAACTACCGATAGGGGCTCATGATCTAGTAGCAGGCACTTTAACTCAAATCTGACGCATTACCTTTGGATTACTAAAATATCCATAGAACAAACCTTTTGATAGATGCGCCTCATTTTATTTTTTTGTAAAATAACACATGGAATTCCTTCTTCTCAATCCCTAATTGTACGATAAATGGTTTTATGGAAATCTTTTATTTTTAAAATTTTAACCATTTTTTTGGCAGAGTGATTATCTAAATTATAAACACCTATTACGTCCTTCTATTTTATAAGATTTTCTGGTAGAATTAATAAGCGAAATTACACTAATAATATGAAAACTTGTGTATTCTGCAATTTTCTCAGTTGTGACTAAATATTAATACTACATTATGAACTCAGAAGCAAAAAAGATTGAACCAAAAGTTTGTTACATACGTTATTCATATCGAATACTATTTTTATTAACGGTTGTTTTGTGCTGAGAAACCACACGAAGTGGTAACATAAGGTTGATTTGAATAATAATTGTACACACTCTAGTAGTAGAGGGGCACCTAAACTGGAGCAACCTGTCAATCAAACGATTAATTAAATCCGCGGATTGACCTAATTAATTTCGCGGATTGATCTAATTAATTTCGCTGTTTGATCTAATTAATTTCGCGGTTTGATCTAATTAATTTCGCGGTTTGATCTAATTAATCACATATGAAGTTTGATATGTAATTTACATATGTGCTACTGATTAAATTACGCATTAGATTTTTTAATTTGCTTCTGGAATTACGCGTCGGACTTCGGCGGCCATCTTGGATTTCTGGCGGGAATATTTGAAATTTGAATTTTTTCCGATTTTTTTAATCTAAGTTCCATTATTTGAATTTTAAACTTCCCGGGCGTCGGCCATCTTGGTGCGCGCGCACTTCTCACGGCTGTCGTTTTTTAATTTTGAATTTTCGCGGAAATATTTGAAATTCAAGCTGGTAAATCTATTTCGCTCTTCGAAGCTGTTGTCTCTCTCGTGCATTCACTCGCTGAAATATTTGAATTTAAAAAAAGCTTCCTGCGATGTCCCATGGCTGGAATCGAACCAGCGACCGCAGCATTACGAGTACGAAGCCTTAACCAACCGGGCTATCGAAGCGGTCGAGGTTTTAAGGAATTAACTATAGTCACTAGAGTCGCAAGCATATTATAATACATTTTAAATGTTATTTTCGATTGAAATTTAATCGCCAGATCGATGCGCCGATTGAGTACCGCTATGCTGTCATATTATAAAATTATTTATTTCCTGAAAATTATAATTAATAACAGATGAACTGCATTGTGCATAATTTAAAACCATAGTAATATTTTTAAAAGGCGAAATAATTATTTTAGTCCCTTATATAAATACACGCATTCTGACTATTCTAGCTTTCTCTTTTAAAGTTTTAACGTCATTGCATAGCGGGCTATAAATTTTAATCGAAATTTTAAAATAATATTATAGCTCTGTAATTTTAAAAAACAATATAAAGTTACATTTTTTAATGTCTCCTTTGTAGCTGTTTGATTTTGTGTGTTTTTAATATGCGTACAATTTCTAAACAAGGCCTCGATCTGATATTTCATGTCAAAAATTACAGTAAATGTTCAAAGACAGAAATAAATAATTTATAAGATGCTAGAACATGCCGAATATTTAATGAATTATTTTTAGCCGCCGCTGTCTTTTTATTAAAGTATTTACCTATAATTATTTATGAAAGTCGCCGAAAATTTGAAAGCTAGCGGAGTTGCTTTTGTAAGTCGAAGGTCGGCAGTCAGCAGAATGCTTTGTTATCGTGTATTTAGCCGGCGGCTATTGAAAAGACGTTATATTCTTGTCGCGCGAGAAAGCTACATGTTTAAGCCTGCCGGGTTTGGTGGGGGCATTATCTGCATTTTTACTTGAGCTGGGTCTCATTCTGCCTGTACCATCGTGTGTGAGCAGTGTATCGTTGTTCTATATATATACATCTTTGTGCTTTTTGTGTCTTAAAAATGGAACAGGGGTTATCCGTTACTGCTATACTCGACTGGTTCAAGAACGGGGTCCATACCAAAGCCGAGTTTGTGCTAATGGCGTTCAAAATTATCCAGCATAAGATAACTAAGGGCTGTGTAATTCTGGATCCTAATTACATGCTAATTTATTCTGATTTGTGCCAAGCCGTTGGTAAAATTAATGCGAGAAGTTCGATGGCTTGCCTGTCGGTAAGTAAAATTATTTCCTATTTTTAAATAACCACGAGGTTCTTTCCTATGTAGCTACAATTGTAAAACCTCTACAGCTTAAAGTCAATTGTTATTATGCATTTTAAAATCACCACATACACCTTAGAAACGCTCATATAAAATTAACAATTTTCCAGGTGGAACCAACTGCAGATGCTCTGGATTTAACAACGTCATCGCGTAATCGTAGATCGGTTTCCTCGGAGGCAGATGCACTGGATTTAACTACGTCGACGCGTAATCGTAGATTGGCTGCTTCGGAGGCAAATGCACTGGATTTAACTACGTCGTCGCGTAATCGTAGATTGGCTGATTCGGAGGATGCAAGCAAATCGGTGTCTATAAATGTAAGTGTTTTTTGTATTTAAATTAATTATTCCTATTTTATAAAATCTAAAAAATTAAATGCATGTCTACAACTAAGCTCTCGCAATTTTACGGGAATTGTTTGTAATATTTTTGTTTTAATATTGCAGCAACAGATGAATAACGATGTGTCTGAACACACAAAGGCTAAGAAAGCCATCTTGGAAACTGCATTGGGTGCCCTTAAGCATGGGCCGTCGGAAGACTCTTCTAATGTACCATTAGCAGGCCCGTCTACAGCCTCAGTTGTAAGTAATTTTTTAAATAGGACTCATTTATTTACTGCATCCACGTTATTTTCGAAGAGTGTTTATCTGTTGTTATACCTACTACAATAAAATATCGCTAATTTCAGATCCAGTATGCATCTAGGCGTGGTGCCTCACGCAGCGAATACTCGGCCATTCAGCAGAAGGACCAATCGGGAGGACTTTCAACCCCGGCTCGAAGTGATGCACCGTTGGCCCCTCGGGGCACTACCCCAAATTCTGGAGCCGATGCAATAAGTAATGTAAGTGTCTTTACAAATTTCAAATCCTAACACTGTTTTGCTACGTATTTTTGTAAGCAATGGTTTAATTGATTTTAATTCCAGATTCCTAGAAACAATGACGAGCTGCGCTATCTGGCTATTCAGAGAGAATATCAGAAAGTAATTAAAAAGTTCAGTGCCACGTCGGACAGCATCACTTTTAACTTCAGGCCTGTAAACAACGTTAAAAATCCAATGGTCTGGCTAGAGGTAATTTCAGATGACTATACATTTATATTTTTCCTGATTATAATGTTAAATATTTGTTATAGGATGCGTTCAAGGAACTCCTGGGCTATATTCTTAAAAAGACGCAGCCCTCCGATCGAGTTGGTTTGGTGCTGCGCAATCACAAATACCCGGAAAAGCCCCTGGGAATCTCCTTCAGAAAGGCCGACCAGTTGTCAGTCGCTGTGATTCTCGACGTCATTTCAAAAGTGATCCAGAGCAATGCAAGATTCTTCTTGCAGGATGATATAACTCTGAACGTCGACAAAGTAAGTTTGCCAACCGGTTACGGTAAAGCACGGTTAACAGGCGTTAGCTTTGAAGAATTTTGTAAGAGGAAACAGGGCATAATAGTGGTTCCCAGTGAAAACAATTTGTGTCTGGCGTCGGCTATTGTTATTGCAATCGCTTTTCGAGACGGCGACGAAAAGTTGCACGATTTAAAATCAGGATCGCCACTGTTGTTTAACCGAGCTCTGCGACTCATTAGGTTTAGTCAGGTCGACTTAACGGGTGGAGGAAATTACGAACATCTTGCAAAACTGCAGGCTTACCTAACAAACTATACCCTAGTTGTATATAATTCGCGAGACGGCAGCACAACATATTTTGAAGGTCCTCGTGATAGGAACAGGGTTGTTCTAAATTTAATTTTAGACGAAAATCATTACAACGTGATTACAAGTTTAACATCTGCATTCACTACAAGTTATTTTTGTGAATTATGCAAATTTAAATTTAACGATAAACAACGGCACTTGAATTGCAAATATACATGTCCTTGTTGTCAGCTTAACCCACCCTGTAATATCATGCTAGACATAATAAAATGCTCTGTGTGTAATAGGGACTTTCGGGGTGCCGAATGTTTCGAGGCCCATAAAAGTTCAAAATTATGTGACAAGCTTTACAACTGTCCTGTTTGCCTAGCTAGTGTTTGGAAAAATAGCCGGAAACATAAATGCGGCCATACATTTTGTGTGACATGCCTCAAAGTACAGCCGATTAGACATTTTTGTTACATGTCTAGGAATGTTAAGAAAAGGGGTAGCGCAAAAGCCCTGAAAAAAGTTTTATTTGTCTTTTATGATCTTGAGTGTAGGCAAGAAACACCAATCCCCGGCAGTCCCAATAATTTCTTGCACGAGCCTAACCTTTGCGTTGCTGCGCACGTTTGCCTATCCTGTTTAGACATCGAAGATTTGAATCAAAATTGTCGAAACTGCGGTGTAAGGCTACATGTGTTTAGACATGATCCTGTTAAATCATTTCTTACATACATTTCAACCTTAAACGACGTTTTTAAAGTAACAGTAATTGCCCACAACCTGAAGGGCTATGATGGATGCTTTGTTCTACGTGAAATTATTAAAAACAGATCAAGCTGGAACCCTAAAATAATTACAACGGGTACAAAAATTATGTCAATTACATGCGGCCAAACTAGGTTTATAGATTCATTAAATTTTATGCCCCTACCTTTATGCAAGCTCCCAAAAACTTTTAATTTTCCGGAAACTAAAGGATATTTCCCATACTTGTTCAATACACTAGAAAACCAAAATTATATCGGTGTTATACCGCCTATCCGCTACTTTGCTCCAGATGTTATGAACGCTTCAGATAGACGCGAATTACTAGAATGGCACTGCAACAAGGTGCAAAGCGGTTACGTTTTCGATATGCAAAAAGAAATTTTAGATTACTGCATTTTAGACGTCCAAATTTTAAGCAAGGCTTGTTTAAGATTTTGGAAGTTATTTACATCTGAAAATGGTGTAGATCCCTTCCAAGAATCTGTCACGATAGCCAGCGCCTGCAATTTGCTATTTCGAAGACGTTTTTTACTAAATGATACCATAGGCATTATCCCACCCGGTGGTTATAGGATGGCCGATAAGCAATCTGCTGCGGCCCTTAAATGGATGTCATGGTTAGAGCATAGTAGCGGTGTAAATATTCAGCACAGCGGTAAAGCTCGCGAATTTCGCCTCCCTAATGGTCTGTTAGTTGACGGATTTTGTGCTGAAAACAATACTGTGTACGAGTTTTTAGGCTGTTTTTGGCACGGTTGCGAACTCTGTTCCCCCCTTCAAACATCGGACGTTGATAGAGATGCGGATGCTATGTTTTTACGGCGCGAAAATACGATGGCCAGGGCTGACCGTATACGCAATAGTGGCTACACCCTTATTGAGATGTGGGAGTGTCAATTCACAGATTTTTTGAAGCAGAATCGTGACGTTAAAAATTACATCGATGCTCTCCCCATTTTACAGCATAAGCCCCTAGACCCACGCGACAGTTTCTTTGGGGGGCGGACGAACGCTGTCAAATTATACTATAAATGTCAACCCGGGGAGAAAATTTATTATTACGACGTTTGCTCTCTATATCCCAGCGTGAACAAGTATGGGAAATATCCTGTAAAACATCCCAAAATTCACATAGGCCACGAAGCTTGCTCTCTGCTACCCCTCGATACTGTCGAGGGTCTTATAAAATGTGTTGTACTGCCTCCAACATCGTTATTTCACCCGGTGCTCCCCTATAGAACTAATAATAAGCTCATGTTTATTTTATGTCGAACTTGTGCTGAAACTTTACATCAGGGCTTGTGCATGCATACCGATGAAGACCGTCGTTTTGAAGGTACGTTTGTTGCCGACGAATTAAGAATGGCCCTGGAGAAAGGCTACAAAATTGTAGAAATATTTGAAATTTGGGAGTATCAAGTCATAAAATATGATAAAACTTTAAAAGCAGGTGGCCTTTTTAGCGGGTATGTCGATAACTTTCTGAAAATGAAGCAGGAGTGTTCGGGGTGGCCAAGCAACTGCATCACAGACGCTGATAAAGAGGCCTACATTCGTAGTTATTTAGAGGTAGAGGGAATTCATTTAAATAAGGATAACATCAATAAAAATCCAGGGTTACGATATCTTGCGAAGTTAATGTTGGTTAGCTTATGGGGTAAGTTTGGGCAGCGTGAAAATTTGATGCAGTGCTCGATAATAACGAATCCTGCAGATTTTTTTAAACTCTTGACAAGTCCTGATGTGGAGGTTCACTCATTGGTTCCTATTGATGACGATGTAATTTTAGTAAACTGGGCTAAAGCTGCAGAGGCTGTAAAACCTTCGCCCACTGTTAATGTTGTAATTGCTGCGTATACAACGGCACATGCTCGCCTTCAGCTTTATAGCTATTTAGATAAGTTAGGGGATCGAGTATTTTATTTTGATACCGACTCGATTTTCTTTATTTCGAGAGAAGGTGATTGGATGCCCGAAACAGGGTCATTTTTAGGCCAGCTAACAGATGAATCGGCAGAATTCGGACAGGGTAGCTACATAACTGAGTTTGTAAGTGGCGGCCCTAAAAACTACAGCTATAAGGTATACTCAACAGACAAAAAAGCCGAAATTCCTGTGTGCAAAGTGAAGGGGATCACCTTAAACTTTAATAATTCAAATATTATAAATTTCGATTCGATGAAAGAAATGATTTGCAATAACGGTATAGATGGTCCTTTATATGTAAATACAGATCGCAAAATAGTTCGGACCTCAAATTATGAGGTTGTGTCAAAGCCCGAGAGGAAAAAATATCAGTTTGGGTATAATAAACGACGGCGGTTACCTGATACCTTTGATACTGTGCCTTACGGCTTTAAAGCCACTTAGATAAGTGAGGCTGCATATTTTATTAGGATGTAAAATGTTCGTAAATTGTATTTTTCTAATGTTTATTGCATATAGTTTCGTTATTTTTATAATCAACTGTTTTTATAACAATATTTTATATTTTGTATTGCCTTTTTTAACTTTTATGATGTTTTTATGCAACAACTTATTGCACTTGTAGCCACATATTTTTGTAAAACAAAAGTATTTAAACTAATTTTTGATTTATGCATTATGTTTACATGTAATTGCTTATTTGTTCGTACGTATTTTCGACGTGTGGTTAGTGTTCACATTTCATAAGACCCGCTTTGTGGCAATTGTTTTCATAATATTTAATTTCAATCATTTTAGAAAACTACCCACGACTGTAGCAAAACGTACATTAAATATTGCACTTATTGTCACATGCCCCCATTTGCGCTAACTGTAACTGCATGCTAGATTTTATTTGCATGTTAGTTTTATTTTGCATGCTAGGTTTAAGAGGCTGTTAATTTTTGTAAATAAAACAACCGAATATTGTAAATACATTTATTAAATATTTTGTGTGTAATAAAAATATGTTTAATTACAAACTATTTGTGTTTTTATTTTCTAAATAACATTAAACAAGTTTATTAATGTGAAGTATTGGATATATAATGCTTTTACATATGTGTCATTAGAAACTAAATTATCAGAGAAATTACCTATGAAATCTAGCATAGATGCACCATTCATTTTAAAATATAGATACATTAAACAGTATATGCCGCAAACGTTAGAGCTAAAATCTTGCAAAATTTTTGGATTATGAGACCAACTGATTGAGTTTTGTTGTAAAAATTTTAAATGATAACCGCTTGGGGGTCTGCCGTATGAATCAAAGTACTCCCCATATCCATATTGGTCTATATACACTGCATTCCAATGTTGTCCAGGTCGGTTTGCTGGATCTGTGTTGACGATGATTGCCACAGGTCTTGCAATTCTTGTAGGGAGTTGATCAGAAGCAAAAACATAGCGTTTCACATTCAACAGACTCGGGATTGTTTGCAATATTTTCTGAACTTCCAGTGTATTCATTGCGCCACCAGTCGGATAAAATTAGTATGTTTTCCAATGCACATACAGGCGAACGGATGTTGTGATTGAGGCAACGTACGGCAGCAGTAGTTTTTCGCAGAACTTTTAAAGACGGGCACTCGAGATCCTCCAAATTTACGACGATTTTATTCAGAAAACTTAGAACTTCCTTCTTTTCTTGACCTTTAACGTACACTTTTTCAAATTTTTTGAGAACTCGTGCTAGCTCAGTTTCAAATTCATCAAAATGTATAGTACCAGAATTCCAGGCTAGACCGTGGTGTCTATTCTCCAGATAGTTTATGCCTTTTTTAACGAAATAGGGCAGAGTGTCATATTTTGCAGGGGGTTTTAAAACGAAAATTGCTAACTGGTTGCCATCTGCTGAAATAACAGCCACTTCTTTCGGAATAAACTGTTTCTTATCACCACGGAACCCTTGCAGATCTACGAAGACACTGTCCATACTGACGAAATGTTTGAGCATGACTAAATTTTAAAAAACTGTTGTTGGTTTTTAACTACTAAAATCCACCAGCACATTTCTGTGTTTGTCAATTTCTACGACGTTATCGAACTCTGCATAAACTAGACAATTAATAGTTTCTTCTAGCGCGTCTTGAAAACCCGCCTCTAAACGTAGAGCGCCATTTTTAAGAAGGTTCCAGTGTGTTGTTGCATTTGCAGCCAGATCGGGGGTTAAATCAAAAGCAAATAGACAGTAGCCATGAGGGTAATCTTCACGTTTTATAGCGTTGCCTTCATTGAGGAAATGTATACCGCTACCGGAAAATAGTGTGGGATATGCTTGAACGTACATGCCATTCTTAGAGAAATCAGGCTGTAGAGGTTTTGAAGGAATTTGTTGACCGTCGATGTATAGGGAGAAATAATTGATTTTGTAGTTATTAAAATTGAAAGGGTTTGCTGCATAATGGCCGTTAAATGCTTTATTCGATACAAAACCTACAATGCATCGTTTTGGTAATTGCCCCAGAAAAATATTATCTAAAGATTTTCTTTGCACACCAGCCGGAATAGTTAACACTTTAACATCGGATCTTGTAATGGGGTATTTAGCAGGCGCAGTCGCCAAAACTTTGGTGTGAGCCAACAAAATAGACGGGTTTATTTTCATTTTTCTCACTAGTAAGCTGGCATCACTAATTTTCACTTTGAATGTAGATCCTTCGGCTGCCATTAAATTGAAAGAATCTCGGGATCTGATAAATTTGACTTTCATTTCAACTCCGTTTATAAGAAATTTTTCTTGATTGAATAAATCGGAATGCACATGTCCCATCATTTCGACTTGCTTACTTGCAGCAGTAAAAAATTTCCGCTTTACAAATCCTTCATTATGCGTAGTGATGTCATCCATGTTATTGGCTGTGTCGTTGTACCATAGTGTGCATGTTAAATGGGTTGATTTAGCACCATTGCCGTAATTCAGCAGAGTTTCAATGTATGAGCGGTATGCGTATGTATTGTTTGGTGGGCTCACAAGCTTCTGATTCAAATACACCTCAACTTGATTAAACATAGAGTGCATCCAATTATTAACAGAGCCTACATCATCTTTGTCGGTTAATGGCGCATCATCTTGTTTAACAATTTTAGCAGTAATGTATAACATGGTCTGACTTAAATCGATATAATCGTTACCGTTTCCAGGCACAATAAATTCAATCGGTGCATCGTCATTAAGCGAGGAAAGCGGTTTGTAAAAAATCCATTGTCCATTTTCGATACTGGTTTGAGTTGCGGGCAGAGCGAACAAATCTAACTCTGATTTAACACACTCACAAGACTGCGCATGCAAAAACGCCATTGTGAAAACTACTTGCTGGTGAAGATATCGGCGTATGCGGGTTTGACCAGCTTCTGCTTAGCGTTTTTTCTTGTAGACTGATTGTAATTCAGAGTGCGTTGCCTTTTATATCCCGATCCTTCCATTAGAGTATCTATTTTTCTATCGGCTTTACGTTTGAGATTCTTTCCAGCCTCCTGTACACGGTTATGGAACGCTTCTTTTAGCGGTCGACTTTCACTAACATCTCCTAAAATGTTAGCGCCTGTCCTTAAAGCTTCCTTTCCAACAACTTTAGCACCGGTTTTAAAAAGAGGCAGGATACTACAAAATATTCCCCCTAAAAAGCTTCCTATGCCATGACCTCTCTGGTAGGCTGCTCCTCTGTAGATAGCTCCAACGCCTTGACCTGCCTGATTGGTGTAGTATTGTTGATAAGGACAATCCATAGCAGCTACTGTATCCTCTTAAAGTGTAGTTTTAAACTCAACGTTCCAAACTCGAATGGCATCACACCCGACGTTTCGGTCCTTATATTTATCTCGATATTCTCAAATTCCCTCTTCATGACATTTATATAATGAGTCGGCGAAAATATGGCGTCTTTGTGGCAACCGTAATTATAATTATCAGAGGTCACGTTAACAATGCGAAGAAGCGGAGCCAAGACATCTCCTACAAGCTGTGGTTCCACAATATCGCAGTAAATAAACATTTGTGATGGTAAACCAACCCAGATATTTGCGGGGTGGCTTGGTACAGGTGCTTCAGCTATATTTATATCAGGTTTATAACCAAGCTGTAAGGCCAGACGTTGTGAAAATCCTAGCATTTTCAATGACGACGTTTTAATTTCAAGAGACACGCGTTTTGTTACTCTATTATATTGAAAATTCAGCAACTTTTCTAATAACCTGTGATTGTTAATTTCGGCTGTAATATGTTCAATGTTTTCATAATTGCCGGGCTGAATACAGATTACGTGCCATCCATCGCTACCATAGTAAATTTGCTCTCTATCACTTTTAAAATATGAATTAGCGTTTTGCAATACTTTTTTCAACTCAGCATACGTTTCTTCTCCGGCTTGCACTTTAGGTATTTCTGTGCGATAATAGACTAGATTTTCTGTATCTGTCACGGCCAAAAAGGAGCATGGATATTGCACTTCCGCAATACCTGTAACCCATTGCCCCGGTAACCTTATTCGTTTAGGGAGCTGCGTTATGAATTGTGCTGTGGTGTTATTTGGAAAATAGCTCATAGAACTATTGCTAAGTAATGTTAGATAAAATTCTTCATCTGTATTCATAGTTGCTGAAGATTAGCTGCAGGAATCCAAGAGTTGAACTTGTCGTTATAATTTCGCCACTTTACAAAGTACTCTTTGCGCTGACCGTGTCCTCTTTCTTTTAACACTTGTTCGACTTTAAACAAAGCGTTATCATCCAAAGTCACTGGCTGTAATTCCTCTTTATAAAAGACGCCCTCTATCGTATCGTTATCTAAATCAGCTATTTCGTACACAGGTGGTTTTCTAAGAATCACTTTTTTAATTATAAACACTTCGCCGCTCCAATTAGTTTCATATCCTTTCTCGAATGCGTCCTTCGTTCTACTAATTCTTACATGTTGGTTCACTTTATATTTAGGCTTCCTGTCGACTCCAATCCCCTTTCTGTACAGATTGTTCCACACTTCCAGTATATTGCCATCATTTACAGTAGAGGGTGCCATCTTGATGCTTGAATGATAGCGACTGTTATACGAAGTCAGTAAATTTTGTAATACGTCTATGTATTTGTATGAATTAAAGTATGTGAAATAGCGCCACATTCTGGTTTTTAATGTTCTATTGAAACGTTCAACGACTGCAGCTTTAACATCAGGGTTTTGCGTCACATAAAACGTGATATCGTGTTGTTTGAAAAAATTCTGTACGGCTCTAGCAACAAATTCTTTACCTTTATCGGTTTGTAAATTTATAGGCGTGTTACCCGCTTCAGCAAATATTTCACGAAATGCGTTTATTACTGAAGTAGCCGTTTTAGATTTCAGGGGTCTCGCCCATGCCATTTTACTAAACACATCAATTACGGTTAGAATAAAATTATATCCGTCGTTGTGGGGCGCTAAACTACGCATGTCGCAGAGATCAGCCTGCCATAATTCGAAAATGTTGCTAACAATGTACTTGTTTCTAGGGAATTTTTTTCTTGCAGTTTTGTGAATAGTATAGGCGTCCTGTTTCTTTAGCCATTCCTTTACTTCACCACTGGGACGATTATTTTTCACGGAAGAAATTAATGAGTTTGCGCCTGCGAAGCCTACAGGGTTGGCCGGATCATAATAGATAGCATCCAAATTCATTTCTGCTATGTTAAAGTTTAAGACGCTCCCAGCCCGATATGCCCTTTATTTTTGGTATCGACCTCCGCGTTGTTTTCGTTATTTTTCCTGCTTTTTGCGTTGCTGTTACTGGCCTTGTTAACGGATTCGATTTAGACTCTGTTTCGGTGTCGTAGTTCTCACTTTCCACCTCAGAACTCCTCACGTCTTCAGTCTGAACTGCTAAAATTTTGCGTTTCGAGTTCCCCCGCAGCACACTTGGGAAATTTTTTTCTTTAATGTAATCAGCGAACTTGAGATGTCCCGATGGACTTGCAATTTTTTGAGGCCTTAGAATGGCGTGCACTAGATCGGTTATGTTAGATGATGGTAAAATTTCGCCTTTTATAGTAACTGTCCCCTTGCTATCCCAGTCCACATCCTGTGATGCCCTCAAAAAACGTAAGAAAGCTTCGCCTTTTTTCTTAAAAGTGCTAGGTAGTGTAGACAAAATATCACCGTCTGAAATACTGCTGCTGGTGTTTGATTCTATTGGTATTTTGATTGATTGTCTTGTTTGGTCGGCAAAATGCAGATAACGTTGCAAGACTTGATTGTACTGCTCCCATTTATCGTGGTCAGATAATTTAGACTTTAAAACTTTCTGCATTTCGTCATCAAGCTGTGATAATATATTTTGCTCGGGATTCTCAGTAGCCTTAAAGCGGTGCATAACTTCAGGCGGCACAATCATCATCTTCTTTGCGTGTTCCATTTTATTTAAAAATAGAACTCAATACACCCGTAATTAATGGGGCTAAGATCAACGGCAAGAACGCACCCCCTTTTTGAGTTAAAATTTTTCGCTTCTTTTTGATGGACTCTCCAGGTTTAATTAATTTTCTAAGTACTTTTTTATGCAGGGCTATCTGAGTCTTCTGCTTAGTCGACAAAGGTATTTTTCCTTTTAGAGTGTTATATATACACTCGCAGACACAATGGATTTGTTTATCGTTAACGGTTTTTAATAATGCGATGCGTTCTTTAGAACCTAGTTTATGTAGAGCACGCAGCAACTCTGAATTCTTAATCACCGCTCGAGACATCACTAGTGAATGATTGTAAATTGATTCGAGTTGCTGTTTTTATACCCCTTTTTAGCCATATAAATATAGCACGCCCCATCTTGGCGAAAAATCGATGTTCTATACCTCGCTATATCAGGTGTACTTTGCTTTAAGTCGAATAACAAATACCCGTGTGGCCTAGCTGTTGCGTCCTCGTATGCTTCTTGAAGGAATCGAGGATTTTCGGGACATATCTGTCTGGTTAAGTGCTTTATTTGAGCTCTATCTCGCGGATTTTTGAAAAGAATAATGTAATGGGCATTTAGGGAAATATCCCGCTGTCCTTTTCCTTGGTGAAAAATGTTTTGCGTAATAAAAAAAACACTGAGATTGTGGTGGTGGCTCCCCTTGGTGAATATGTCTACGACTGAGCTATTTGTTTCCCTCATTAAATCGTCGATTATTAAAAGTTTGGGTTCGGTCCCCTCAAAAGATGTCATGTCTGGCAGACCTTGTTGAAATTCGACTAAAGATTTTAAATCTTCGTACAATTTTTGCCACTCGCCATAACACCAAATAACTTTAGCGAAATTTACACTGCAGAGTTTTTTCATATTTTTCAAGAAATTTATTACAAAAAACGATTTGCCCGATCCTGAGGGGCCTGCTATGATAGCAGAAAACGGATGTGAAAACTGATGCTCCATTTTTATGCAGTGGGCGATTATTACAGTAGGACCGTCGTGAATAAACTAACTTAAAAAATCAACACGTTCATAATAAATACATTAAAAATATGGTAAGTGCGGGAATCGAACCCACGACCTCTTTCGAGATCAGATCTTAAGTCTGACGCCTTAACCACTCGGCCAACCTACCTCATGTATAAACCAACATTCATCACATAATTAAAAAGAAATACAGTTTAAAACATTTTTTATTCACATTTTCATACAATATTTTATATAAACTAGGACATGTACGATTTCATGCGCTCATCTGCATCAATCAGCTTCTGCAATTCTATAATAACATACATTTTAAATTTGAACACAAGTTCCCACAATAAAATATCGTTAGCGAAAGTCCACCGCAGAGTATTAAAAATGATTGAATCATCAAGACACAAATTTTCTGTATGTATTACTTTGTCAACGATCACTTCACCAAAATTTTGGAAATTACACTTTACACGTTTCAAGTCATTTATTTTCACAACCATCAAGTTGTACATCGGCAATAAATTTGATAGTGTTTCATACGTTACGTAAAGAGTAAACTTGTTCTCGGGGTCCTTTGTAATAATCCTGCAGGTATCATTGTTCACGTACTCCACTGTGTGCTCGGTTAATTCATATCTGAAAGTCCCCTGCTTGGCCATCACAAATATGTCCGGTAGCGCCTCCACAAAAGCCATGAACGTCTCGGCTGTGAAGGAAACACCCGCACCAATGTCGGTCTTCAGAATTCTTGCAACAGGCGAAAATTGTTTATAAGGATCCAGGCCCAAATGAACAACTTTGCTGGCGCTATTGTTTAAAGGCACAGTGAGATCGCATAATAGCCGTTTCTTTTCCCGTCGGGTTTGGCGGATCTCAGGCGTCACGATCTGTGGTACGTCATAGGAAGACATCGTCTCCTCAATGAACACCCGCAGGTCCTCCTCGGTGACATCTAGACGTGGTGAATACCCCTTGGCCTCCACGTCCATGGCTGGTGGTTGTGACGGTGCACTGTGTTGTTTTTTATTTAAAAGATGCGTTTTCTTACTTGTTTTTTCTGCTGCCGGTCTCCTGGTGTAGGGGCCTGGCTTTTCTTGGCACTTATTAACACTTCGAGGATCCATCTTAGGTAAAACTGGTGCTGTTGACACGACGAGTGGGAGTGAAGCAATTCGATGCGTTATAGAGACCGCAGCCACTTTTATACAGGTACTAGAACAATACGTCACCGATACCCCGCTCTCGAGGCAAATCATGTTGGTACCTGTATTTTGCAGTGCAACCTCTGTCGGACAAAGCATTGTTAGACACAAACACATGTCTCGACCTGTTTTAAAAAGGGGAACTTAGAAAAATCGCGTAATTTAACCCATTCAAATACTAGCGCGAAAACATCTTTATACAACCGAAAATTCGTCATGTTCTGGCATTTCAAATATGAAAATGGATAATAACAGCTAAACTCAAATTTGTAACCCGTATATTTTACGATAGAACTTGCCTCTTATCCGTATAGCTTTAAAATTTTCGCCTGTCTTATAAAATAATTTTTAAACACTAAAACGATTAATTTAATTGATCAACAACTCGACAGGAAATTTCCAGCTATATACTACAAAAACAACTTCGCTAGCCTTCAAATTTTTTCGTCGGCTTTCATAAATAATTATAGGTAAATACTTTAATAAAAAGACATATTGTTTTTTAAAATTACAGAGCTATAATATTATTTTAAAATTTCGATTAAAATTTATAGCCCGCTATGCAATGACGTCAAAACTTTAAAAGAGAAAGCTAGAATAGTCAGAATGCGTGTATTTATATAAGGGACTAAAATAATTATTTCGCCTTTTAAAAATATTACTATGGTTCTAAATTATGCACAATGCAGTTCATCTGTTATTAATTATAATTTTCAGGAAATAAATAATTTCATAATATGACAGCATAGCGGTACTCAATCGGCGCATCGATCTGGCGATTAAATTTCAATCGAAAATAACATTTAAAATGTATTATAATATGCTTGCGACTCTAGTGACTATAGTTAATTCCTTAAAACCTCGACCGCTTCGATAGCCCGGTTGGTTAAGGCTTCGTACTCGTAATGCTGCTGTCGCTGGTTCGATTCCAGCCATGGGACATCGCAGGAAGCTTTTTTTAAATTCAAATATTTCAGCGAGTGAATGCACGAGAGAGACAACAGCTTCGAAGAGCGAAATAGATTTACCAGCTTGAATTTCAAATATTTCCGCGAAAATTCAAAATTAAAAACGACAGCCGTGAGAAGTGCGCGCGCACCAAGATGGCCGACGCCCGGGAAGTTTAAAATTCAAATAATGGAACTTAGAAAAAAAAAATCGGAAAAAATTCAAATTTCAAATATTCCCGCCAGAAATCTAAGATGGCCGCCGAAGTCCGACGCGTAATTCCAGAAGCAAATTAAAAAATCTAATGCGTAATTTAATCAGTAGCACATATGTAAATTACATATCAAACTTCATATGTGATTAATTAGATCAAACCGCGAAATTAATTAGATCAAACCGCGAAATTAATTAGATCAAACAGCGAAATTAATTAGATCAATCCGCGAAATTAATTAGGTCAATCCGCGGATTTAATTAATCGTTTGATTGACAGGTTGCTCCAGTTTAGGTGCCCCTCTACTACTCACCGATAATAACCAAATCAGCTCAAAAAAGGCTTAAACAGTTTTGAGTATCATCAAAATCGATTCTATCATTCTATTGTTATAAACAAAATTCAAAGGTCACTCAAAAACTTGAGCACACTGTATTTCGAAAACTACAAATATGAGGCGGAAACTCTGCAGGGGTTTTCGGCTTCATGTCATAAAATATTCACGTTTTACATGCCGTTTGATCTGTATATAATTATTATCTGTTATTAAACTAATGCAGCCCTAAAGTTGGCAACACTTGCAAATGTGTTTGTTTTTGGTAACTTTCAGTTTTTAACTTAGCAACACTTATAAACTTCAAATTCGAAAATTTAAATAAAATAGTCAAAGTGGCGTTTTCAATTACAAATTATGTTTTAAGTAAATATTTACACCAATAATAATATTGAAAAGAGGGTTACCCTATGCAAAAGGGAAAATGATACTGTATTGATATACTACTTGGTTTTTTCATGTAAATATATTTTTCACAATATTTTGTAACCTTCATATGAATCGGTTAACAGATAAAATCAACGAAGTAATTTTCCATCGCCAAGCAGGCGGCGAACAAATTACAAACACATCTGTTCACCAGCAAAACGCCCCAATCCTACTCGAATTTTAAAAGAAAACCGTTGCAAGAATAAAACAATAAATTACGGCATGCCAGCTCAAAGAAACACCAATTTTCAAATGCAAACCTCTGCACAAACAAGACAATAAAGTGCCAACAGCCTGCCAGTCCTAAAATTGCAAGCAAATAACCCATCCAATAAAACACCCGGGAGCCGACAAGCGGCGCCTCTGAAGGAAGCCCCGAGCGGGCTGCCAAATTGAAATCCAAGTTCAATTAATAAAACGCTCCTAATCATAGTGCGCCCAATCAAAACCCCACATGAGGATACCTGCCGATAGAAAACATTAGCCGCCACCTAATAAAACAACTCCCAAGTCTCTAGCACCCATACAGGTCGAGTAAAACGAATTTTTCCATCAGCCGGCGACAGCATCGCGACTCACCGAGCGGGTAAATTTTTCCCAAGAAAACAACAGAAACTCGAAACCAGCGGAGGCTTAACATAAACGCATGTCGTAACGGTAAAATCAGGGCCACGGCCGAATACATCGGGCGAGGGTGCAAATATTACAAATTAAATTGTAATTAGCGGAAGGAAGCATCCCAGGAAGGCGTAAATGGTATCAAAATTCATATAAAATTAGCCCGCATCCAGGGAAAACAAAGAGAACTCTTTAAACGCACATAGAAAATATATATATATATATATATAATAATGCATAAGCGCTTTTATACGCAGAACACGGGGACAAATTCCGATTTCAATCAATATGCAACGGAACCTAGCAAATGGGGTATCGTTAGAATCAGCATTTTAACGACTATTTATTGGGACACAAATCAAAGCGCTAATAGGTCACGCCGCGGAAATAACCGCGGAATTAAGAATCGCAATCAAAATAAGCAGTCATCCCTCCTCCTCGAACCAATGAGAACCCAGGAAACTGAACACAAAGACCAGGACTGCTTTAAATAGGGAGGCCCAGGCCAGAAGAAGGCACTCAACCCAGGAGAGTCAACCAGGAACCATCCGCCTTTCAAGGATCAGCCTCTTCAGGATCATCCAGCCTTCCAGGACAGCTCCTCACTCAAGCCAGGAGAGTCCATCAGCAGCCAGTTCAGCTCCAGGACCACTCAGCAGCCTCCAGCCTTCCAGGACAGCTCCAAACTCAACCCAGGAGAGTCAGCCAGCAGCATCCAGCCTTCCAGGACCAACTAGCAGCTCTCTCCAGGACCTCCAGCCGTCTCCTATTCAGGACTCTGACAGTTGGACAACTTTCGCTTCCGGACGCAACCAAGTCGAGCCGCAATCAGCCAGCATCCAGCTCTGAATTCGCCAGCAGCTCCAGGAATTGTCCAGGAGCCACCTACCGCTCCCGCAGCTTCCAGGACGAGTCCACAGCCAGTCGGCTCCGAGCCAAACATCACCCGCTCGCCATGGACACCCCCAGGTCTGCTACGTAAGCCAGCCCTGACCCATTGGAAGTCTCGTCTTGCGCCCTCCTCCTGACAACGAACCTTGTGTTTCAGGAAACGCCGCATCGAGGAATTATTCGGCCCATCGCTCAAGACTAGGCGGTTTTTTGTATATATGTTTTTGTTTTTCGTGTTTTCATATTTGTTTTCCTTTTGTATACATAATATTAAGTTTTCATGTGTATCTGGTTGCCAATAGAAATAAAAGTATTAAAACAAAAAGTTTACTCCAATCGATTTAGCTGCATCGACAAGGGTACCGCCTACACCCCTCCTTCCGCTGACGCCATTGTAGAACCTACCGCTGAGCATAGACCTAGGCGTGTTAACCTATAACTTTATTACTAACATTTTCGCTCGATTTGAAATACATTCCAGAAAATAAATTGCATTTGAGAGTACACTCAGCAAATTTTTACAAATTTTGACATTGACAGTTGTATTGGTTTAGTGAACACATAATAGAATATTAGTTACTTATTCACTTTTGTATTATGTGTCTGCATTACAATTTCCACGAACAAATCGATATAGTTTACATTCAGTATATAATTGCGAAAAAAAAAATGCTAAGCAAAACTAAGTGAATGCCAGTTTGAGTTCAGGAATGTATTAGATACAGGGGAAGCCCTTTTTAGCCTACAAATTCTGGGGGAAAGATGCAGAGATGTCAGTGTGGATGTTTATGCCTGCTTCATTGACTACGAAAAGGCATTCGATAGAGTGCAACATGAAAAACTATTGGTAATATTAAAAATTATAGGTCTGAATAATAAAGACATACGCATCATAATGAATCTTTACCGGAACCAGACAGCGGCCGTAAGGATTGATGGAGAAATAATCGACCAAATAAAAATATTAAGAGGGGTGCGACAAGCATGCATTTTATCGCCACTTTTATTTAACATTTATTCTGAAGAAATATTTGAAGACGCCCTAGAAGAGAGCCACGAGGGAATTATAATATCAACGATATAAGATTAAACAACTTGCGCTACCCAGACGGCATCGTCCTATTAGCGGGAAATGAGCAAGACTTACAAGTACTGATTGATCGCCTCAATGACTTCAGTAAAAACTATGGTTTATATATAAATAAAACGAAAACTCAAATAATGGTGATCAGCAAACGTGGTAGGTACTGTTCAAACTAATATTGTTCTCAATGGAATCCCGTTAGCACAAGTGGCGAAATACAAATAATACCTGGGTTGTAATTTAAACAAAAAATGGGATCACAGCATTGAAGTTAGAAGTATAATAGAACAAGCAAAAGCATCTTTTGTAAAAGTGAAAAACTCATCTGATGCAGAAACTTTAAACCTACAACTTCGCATGCGTATTGTACGATATTATGTCCTACCCGTGTTCTTGTATGGAGTGGAAGCATGGACGCTCACCTAAGCAACGTCTAAAAGGATAGAAGCATTTGAAATGTGGATTTACAGAAGAATACTTAACCCTTAAGTACTAATATAACATTACATCTCAGAGACGGAAATGTTCGAAGCGCGTGTACTATTTCCCCCTCCAGTTAAGATTTATGGGTTGATCCTTGATCTACCTACTCAATTTTTAAAATTTTGCTGCGGTGGGATGTTTTGTGCTGAAGTTATTTGTATTTAAAAATAAATACCGTCTCAGAGACGTGACGTTAGTTTGCACGCTACTATTTTTGCATTATGGATCAAAAACCAACTTGCTCAAATACGGTTAGATCAACAGAAAGTTGCTTGGGCAGCAAGTGTGCCAGTAGTATAATGAACTAGACAGTGAGGGCAGTAACGGAGAACATAATATTGATGACTATTCAATTCACCTGTTATCTGTCAAAAAGTAACCAATGAAAATCCAGAATTCTGACGTTTCTTGACCAATCAAAAAATATCAGTGGATATATCTTCCTAGAAGGTATTCAAGTGACTATTTTTAACAAATGCTATTTTTATTAGAAAAGGTCAATATTAGTGTTCTGTTACTATAGAAATTGAGTAGTTTGTTGCTAGATTTACTGAAAACTAATTTGAAAAAGTAGTTTGGTTCATTAAATAGTCCCTCGAATACCATTCTTAGTCAAAGTTAAGTAGATTATTTTTGCGGTGGTATCACTACTCATGTCCATTGCGCTTTGGACATTCGTGACACCACCACAAAAATAGTCGACATAACTTTGACTACTCATGGTATTATAAGTGAAAATTCTGCTATACTTGCTGACCCTAATGTGTTCATCTTGCACTAATTCTGTATAGTTTTAGGGTGGTGTGAATTTTTATACGTATTTTTTTCTCTCACTATTTTCTAGGTAAGTTGTGTTAGAATACCATTGTCTGTTGAAATATGTTTGCTGATAATAAAAAAAATTATTAAAAATTGCATTTTTCTGTAATTAAGTTAACACCTACAAATTTAATCATAGTTTTCTATTTGACTCTGTAAATGCTAATGTTTTAGGAATTTATATTTTTTATGTGATTAAAATACACTATATATATCATTGCGTAGTACTTTGTTTAAAAAAAATAGTAATAAATTCGTAAATAGCTATATGCCCGTCTCTTATACGTCATGTTAGTACTAATGCACCACAACAGACACGTTAGTACTTGAAGGTTAAAATATCTTGGGTTGAAAAAATTGAAAATGAGACCGTCCTACAAAGAATGGGAAAGAAAGTGGAAATAATTAAAAATATTAAAAAAAAGAAAAATAGAATACTTGAGACATATAATGCGTAACAAAAAATGCCAATTCTTACAACTAATTATCCAGAGTAAGGTATAACGCAAGAGAACCGCGAGAATAAAGAGAATATCCTGACTCAAAAATCTTCATGTATAGTTTGGTAAAAGAACAAGATCCTTGTTCCGGACAGCAGTATATAAAGTTGAGATAGACTTGATGGTCGCAAATCTTCGTTAGGAGGCGCACCATAAGAAGAAGATATAATTTAGCATCAGGCTATCCAAGAGAAATTATAATTATTGACACTAGAATTTCTCATAAAAGCACCACCAATAAGTGTTTCGCAGTGATTAATACTGTTTTGTCACACTTTCCTATTAAATTTAGATAGAGCTGAATTATATGTATTCGTAACACTGTGCTACAATAGCGGCCACAAATTTATATGCGTATTATAGTAAGTCTTACAAAATTCCCATGTCATTTCAATAGAGTTATATTGGCAACGGTACAAGGCTAAGCAAATTGTGCCCTTATGTGGTTAGTAAAAGACCAATAACGCGTTTTTTGTATTTCCTGTTTTTAACCATTCTTCCATTTTAGATATGCCAAAATTTTAAATAAGTGGCTTATTAATCGGCATGGAATAGTATGGAGCATTGCATTTAACACAGGAATAAGTCAATCTTACGCCCACTTTAAAAAATTGCTATTCAGGTTTTTGTGGTTACCTTTATGTTCAATTTTGTTATCAAGAAGTAAATTACGAGGGTGTGGGACGACAAAAATATTACTAAAAGTCGCGTATATAAAGATTAATACGGATGCAACATTTCTAATATATTTTTGACAGAGGATAGCTCAAAAAAGTCTAGCGAGTCATCTTACTTTTCAACATAATACCCCGTATTTAGATAGGATAAATAGTTATTTTCATAACAAGCGTCGAAAGTAGCAAATATGGTGCGAGTGTTGATTAGGCAAACGAGGGCGTAGCGTAGCGAAGCCCGAGTGGATCTAAAACACAAGCACAGATATTTACACTTTCGAGAGAGTTATGAACACTATTTTTTAGACAACCACACAAAGTAAATTCTATGTTTAAGAATTGTTTTTATTTCGTTTACAAAATTGATTGTTATATTATTATTGGTACAATTATAAAAAATGAAACCTTGTTGGAAAGCATAGCAACGAATAATGCGAAAGCGTCTGGATTATTTGACTAACTTTGTGCCGTTACGATATGACTAGTACGATATAATATCATCCTAATGTATGAAATTGTCAACTTTCTGCAGTAGCCTGCGATCGCGATAATGTTACTTTCATATGTCGTTGTCTACAATTTTTTTATTGAATACACTATAATATAAATTGTATGGGTCTAACGTCAACTGTTTTGGAGATATTGACAATTTTATGAAAAAAAAACCTGAATTTCAAGCGACTACTGTAACAGAAATAAATTGAAAGGTATAAAACCTACCAAAATAATATTGTTTAGGTAAATTACCTTCCAAGTATAAAATGGTGGCTCTGGCTATGAATAGTAAGCAGGGTGCTCAAAATTTTCTAATTTAATAATTTAGAATTATTTTTCCTTTTAATATCTTACGTCATACCCCTTTGATTAACTGTTTTTGGATAGACGAGTTTGAAAATAAAAAAAAACAGTTATACCCCTTGAAATGTTTCATTTCAAGCGATAACAAGCAAACGGTGTTAAAATAATAATGATAACATTTTATCTTTCCAAGCATAAAATCAGGTATTGATTATAATAGTCATTGTTGATACACGAAATAATAGATAAGAAAAAACGAGAATGCAGGAGTAAATTAATTCTAGTATCAAATTAAATCTGATTTAAAACAAACCAAAGCGAATACATAAAAATCCCATATGTTAATTACTCTAAATGTAAAAATATTATTCCTTCTGTTTTATGGATACTAAGAGAGCCCATAATCTGCAAATTGGATCATTTCGATATTTTAAATATCTGTACTTTTAAAAAGTCCTTTTAATTTAATTTCTTATGATATTTCAGTTTCTACCTCTAAATTCAATCATTTTTCATATTTAATTTTTTCCTGCTTTGCGTGTATGTTATTTCGTTTCAGCACTGTTAGGATTTTTATTTTCTAAACCTGACTTGTTGTTGGGCTCGGAGAGTTTAATTTATTTAATTTCACATTTTAACGGCGCGTGTTTGTTATCCCTTGAGATAAAGCATCCTAAGCGGCTTAAATTGTTTATTTATGTTCAAACTCGCTGTTAGCATCAATTGATTAATCGGCTAAATTTCTCTAAAATATAACATTAATGACTACGAGGATTCAATTGCCGACCGGACTCACTCAGATAGACGACATGCGGTTCCTTAAGTACTTATGGTTAAATTAACAAGCCAAAATGAGGGTCAACGAAAGTTTTAATTAACGACAAGTGTTAAAGAAAGGAAATTTTTATATATCTATATGTAGCAGGTGTTATTAACTAGGGAAAAATAAATATTAGGAACAGTAGCATGTAACCAAAATATATTGAATTTTGAAAGGTTGTTAATAAAAGCTAATTTGGAAAAGTTGCATGATTTACTGAAAAGTTACTATTAAAGTTATTAACTCTGCTAAAAACAACGACGACAACACAGCTGTTTTCCACAACAGACCTATGAACTTAAGAAAAATGGCAGTATATCTAAATCAAGCCGCCTGTACACACTAACTCCATTTTTAGATAAAACAGCAGTGATTCGTTTAAGTGGAAGACTCAGCCGAGCAACCTATTTAGAATATTCACAAATAAATCCAGCAATATTGGACTTTTATAACAAATTTACTAAGTTATTGATAGAATACCATCATAGAAAAACTGGACAAGGTGGTCAAGAACAGGTGGTGAACGAAGTAAGACAAAAATTCAGGAGTATGAAGATTAGAAGTGCAGTAAGAAGTTGTTGGAGAAACTGCATGTATTGTCAAGTAAAAAGATGTAAACCTCGAGTTCCACAAATGGGTCAGCTTCCACCATCTAGGCTAGCTGGGTTTGAAAGACCTTTTTCATTCATAGGAATTGACTACTTCGGTCCTATGGAGGTAACAATTGGACGATGAAAAGAGAAAAGGTATGGAGCAATATTTACATGCATGACAACCAGAGCTATTTTAGAAGTAGCAACATCTTTGAATACCGACTCTGCAATAATGGCTATTAGAAGAATTATTGCACGACGCGGAACACCGAAGCAGTTTTATTCTGACAATGGCACCAATTTTCATGGTGCGAATAGAGAAATGCAAGAATGCATTCGTCAACTAAACAACGACAAAATGGTTCAGCACATGTCATCCAGAGGAATAGATTGGCATTTCAACCCACCAGCTTCACCACATATAGGAGATTGTTGGGAACGAGTAGTTAGATCAGTGAAAACAGCCTTAAGAGTGGTATTAAAAGAAAGGGCTCCTCAAGAAAAAGTTCTACTCACATTTATGGTGGAAGTGGAGCATACCGTAAATAGTAGACCCAGCTGATCCAGAAAGCCTGGCGCCTAATCATTTTCTTATTGGTTCATTCAGTGGTGTACCGAATTTAGGAAAATTTGAGGAAGTAAATATTCTATAGCAATGGAAAATTTTGCAAGCACTTGCTGACCAATTTTTTAGACGCTGGCTAAAGGAATATTTGCCTACTTTAAATAAAAGAAACAAATGGCACGCAAACAATATTGCTGATTTAAAAGTAAATGATACTGTGATTGTTATAGAACAAAATTTACCACGGGGAACGTGGCCTTTAGGTATTGTGACTGCAATTTATCCAGGAAAGGACAAGAAAGTTTGAGTAGCCAAAATAAAAACTAAAATTGGAATTTACAGAAGACCAGTTGTAAAGTTATGCAAGCTAGATATAAAATAAGAAAATTTGAAGGAGAAAATGTTAAAGAAAGGAAATTTTTAGATATCTATATCTAGCAAGCGTTAGTAACTAGGGTAAAATAAATATTAGGGACAGTAGCATGTAAACAAAATATATTGAATTTTGAAGGATTGTTAATAAAAGCTAATTTGGAAAAGCAGCATAATTTACTGAAAAGTTACTATTAAAGTTAATAACTTTGCTAAAGACGACGACGACAAGATACAACAAGTGAATTCGGGTATCATAGAGAAACCGTAAACTCCAGTAGTGTGATTATTCTGAAAGAAAAGACACGCACAGGTAGCAGTAACACTAAGAAAACCACCATGCTAGTATCACAGTATAATAATCACGAATTGAGTATCATATCGTACAAAGCACAAGTGATTATTAAACAAATGTTATCGTAAGGTAATATATCTAAGCCAAAATTTAAGATGCACTAACACAAACTCGACTTGCGAGAAAATTAGTTTATACTACAGATTAAAAAGTACAAATATAAATTATATTAAACAATACAGCAGCATAAAAAGGTGTAACGGAGGTTAACGCTGGTTCCGTGGAAGAAAAACCCCTTCACTGTACAATCAATTAAGGTAGACAGCACCGCCTCACGGCCCATAGTATTAGACGGTTTTAAATAAATTGAAATCAAAACATGTTACCCGATTCCTTTGGCGAGCCCTTTTCTGCCCACTAGGAAGGTGGCGTAGTTGGCACAGAATCGTGTGAGGTAAAACCCCAAACAGCCTATATGAAGGTTGAGAGCGGCAGGTGCTTTTCAAAGCCCATACAAAGTCAAGGTCGACGCCCTCGATGAGAGAATATCGATTAAGGGGAGCTCCGATGTTGCGGATATAAATAAAAAGAAAATCCCAAAATAGAATCACGGATTCCTTACATCACGGCAGGAAAATCTTTAATCGACCTACCCCAGATCAATTTGGGCAACATGTGGAAATGGGTCAGCAAAGCGCTTTAATCCGCCAAAATTGGCATGAGAAGAAAATTCTCAGCAAATTACCACTGTTGCGTAAGCCGCCACCATCAGCGAGGGAAAATTCCATCCAACAAACTGCATGCGCACAAAACCACAAAACAATTCAAAATGCGCTAAAACTGAACGAAAAGAACGCCGGGAACAAAAACCCAAGGTTATGTCGTTGCTCGTGCCGATAAATAAAACTTAAACAGGTGGGGAGAGCGGTAAATTCAAATCCTGTACTACAGACATCGTAAAACAGACGACACGCCCAGAACTGCGTAACATCGCATACCTGAAAACAGTTAAATTTGGGGCGTATGATGTAAGATATCAACATAAATCTCATTTAAAGGAAATTTCAAAACTACAAGAATATAAAGGGCGTTTAATTTAAAAATAATGGAAATTATTTTATTAGCAAATGTTAAGCAACTTGTATAGCATTCATACTCAGAGCCACGACTTTACACTCGAAAGGTAATTCACAAAAGCATAATTTTTGGTTACAGTTTTCTTTCATTCCATTTTTTGTGTTATCTACAGAAGCCGCTTGAATCTCAGTGCTTTTTTCCATAAAATCATTAATAGGGCGTTTTTGCAATTGCGTTACGCTAAAATAAAGGCCCGCTAAAGCGTATGTTACCTAGCGACGTCAACTATAGAGCCAAAAAAAAAAATTTTTTAATTTTAGCGTAACGCTATCGTGACGTTACGTTGTGCAAAAGCTCCCATTATCTACAAAGCGGTTAACGTTAAACCCATACAATTTTATATTAAAATAATTTCGATACGAAACTTTTAAGTTACTTACAGATGGAACATTTTATTTTAAAAAAGGAAGTTTGATTCGCCATTCTGGTCTGAGCCACCCTGTATAATCAAAATGTTTTAGTAATGTGTATTACCTTCGTATCTGCAACTCTTATCAAAGTATTTTTTTGTATAAATCTCATAATTTTATATATATCTTCCATCCCCGTCTCCTTGTCGGGCCATGTATAAAGAATATATATTACCTTAAGTAATTATGAAGGACATGTAATAAATAATTATAAACAACAAAAACGCCGACGACTCTATCGCACAGGCAACCTTTGTGAACGTCAGAGCTAATATTTTTAAATCAACGTCTTATTATATTAAAGACCTTTCAAATTATTTGACTCACCTTTTTGTTAATTTCTTTTTATAACTCCACATATTGAACAATCTGTCCTAATTGGACAATAAGTTCTAACTTTGACATATTTACTGACATGTGGAAGATAAACCTTTGATTATCTCCACTTAGTTACTTAACCTAAGTTACTTATGTATTACTTACTTAGTTATTACTTACATTTATATGCACTATTCTAACATACAGCTATTTATCATCTATCAAACGTTCAGTTACATTTAATTAAACATAGTGGTTAGGTCTGATGGCTTAAACCTTTTTAATCTTCTCATTTCACCTGTTCTGTTCATTATAGCTATTAACAAATCTAGGAATGTTATGAGTATCATAACTGCCGCAGATGTTTTGAAATCCGAGCTCGTATAGCGAGGCTTTTAAAACATCTGAGGCTGTTATGATTCATAACATCCGTGATTTGTTCAATAGTTTATCGGTTGCTGTGTGGTTATGGTTGCCATGTAGGGTAATATTCCTTTACCCTACAGATAAGTTATGACCTAGTTACCAGCCTACTTTTGTATATGTAAACAAAGGCTTAATATCCTGAAACCGGTAATGTTTTTAACAAGTTTGTTTGGATGCACTTGAACCCGTTTACTGTAATTATTATCACTATAACGTTGGATTTCCTCTTTGATGGAGGGCACACACAAATCACTTTGTATCATTTGTATCACCTTGTTGGGTACGTACCAAGGCGCGTTGACTATGGCTCGTAGCACTTTGTTTTGATACCTTTGTAGGATTTCAATGTTGCTGTTACTGGCAGTTCCCCATAGTTGAAGCCCATATGTCCATATCGGCTTGATAATTGTTTTATACAACAGCAGTTTGTTCTCTATTGTTAATTGTGAGTGTTTGCCAATCATCCAGTACATAGTTCTGAATTTCAAGCCTAGTTGTTTTCTTTTCATGAAAATATGATGCTGCCATGTTAATCTTCTATCTAAGTCCATGCCTAAATATTTCGCTTGTTCCGATTGTTTAACCTGTTTTCCATTTAGCGTTGCTGGGAGACAGCTGCCTCTTCTCATGGTCAATGTTACCTGTACTGATTTGTTTTCGTTTGCTTTCAGTCTCCATGTTTCTAACCACTTCTGTAACTTATTTATATGAGTTTGTAGGTTCCTTGATGCATTTACTGGGTTTGTATGGGATGACAGTATCGCCGTGTCATCGGCAAACGTGGCGATTGTGGTTAACCTGCTTTTCGGTAGATCTGCTGTAAATTACAGGTGTAGTACTGGCCCCAACACACTCCCTTGTGGTACTCCAGATAAGATTGGTTTTAATTCTGTTAATACATCTTGCTGTTTGATTAAGAAATGTCGTTTAGTGAGATATTTCTTGAGTTTGTAACACAAACCTTCATACCATGCCTTATCAAACGCTTGGGATATATCAATAAAGATGGCAGAGCAATACCATTTTCTTTCCAGATCATTGTTAATTTTCTTTACAACTCGATGGACTTGTTCTATTGTTCCATGATATTGACGAAAGCCAAATTGGTGGTCGGGTATCAGTTTACGGTCTTCACTAATATCCAATAGTCTTTTCAGTATTATTTTTTCAAAAATCTTAGACATCACAGGTAGTAGACTTATTGGTCTATACGAGGCAATCTCATCAGCTTTCTTACCTGGTTTAGGTATCATAATTACCTGAGCGATTTTCCATAATACTGGGAAGTATGTTAATCTTATTGCAGTGTTGAATATTTGTAGCACAGCTTTAATACCGTTTTCACTCATTTCCTGTAGGATCTTTCCCGTTACAAGGTCTTGCCCAGGAGCCTTTTTAGGATTTATTTCTTTTTTAATCGTATTCTTAATTTCTTCAAAAGTAATTTTTTTGATTGCGGTGCATTCAGAAACTCCTCGATTTGATTCTGATTTCCTGCAAGATATGATTTAAGTGTTTAAACTTAAACATCGACTAGGTATTCCGCAAATGCGTCCGCCTTTCCTTCATTGCTTCTGGCCTATTTTCCACTTAGATCTTTTATTGTGGGTATATGTTGTTGTGGTCTTTTTAGTCTTCGAGTTGGTTTCCATAGCGAATAGTCAGTGGCTTGTGTGGCAGTTAGTTCAGACAAGTAATGCTGTACAGATTGATTTTTTAGTTCTAAAAGCATTTTTTTTAATTCTTTTGTTGCTTTATTAAGTTTTTTTTATATACTTTATATCTGGTTCGTTGCCATTGTTTTCTGAGCTTACGCTTTTCTGCTATTTTTTGCTTCACTATGATGGGACAGTCGTCTCTTGATCGTGGTGCATTTTGCTGTGGTGTTGCATGAAAAGCTGCATTTTGCATAACCTTTATCTATATCTTCAGTTGTTTTGAGTGGTATTTTTAGTTCAATCTGCTCGTCTATGTGTTCTCTAAACGTTTCCCAGTTTGTTGATTTGTTACAAAGCATTAATTCTTTGTAAGTCTGCAGTGGTTGTGAGTAGATAGTAACAATGATAGGCGAGTGATGGGATGAGAGATCAAAACTCGATTCAGTCTTAAAATTTTTATTGTTGACTCATTTTACTATACATAAATCGAGTAGGTCTGGTATTTTCCTCTTATCAGTGGGCCAGTATGTTGGCTGTCCTGTTGAGACATAGTTTAGGTTATTTTCTTTGATTGTTTTTAGCAACTCTCTTCCTTTTGTCGTTGTCAGCCTTGAACCCCATTGCATGTTTTTGGCATTATAATCGCCCCCTACTACAAACCTATTGCCTAGTGTTCTGAAGAACTAATCATAATCTTCTTTTTGTTTTGATGTTTTGGTGGACAGTATATCGCCGAAATTTTCAATGAGTTAACTTTGTCTGCTATTTGAATGGTGGTTGCTTGTATATTTTCAAGTTCGTATTTAAGGTCTTTATGGTGCTTTATACCATTTCTGATTATGACTGCTGTGCCTCCGTGAGCTGTTTCATCCGGATGATTGGTGCTGTGGATTTTGTAATTTTGTATTTTAATATGACTTTTGTCAGTTAAACGGGTTTCCGCAATTAACATTACATCAATATTGTTATTTTGCAAAAAACATTGTACTTCTTGTGTATGTTGACATAGGCCATTGGCATTCCATACTCCCATTCTTAATAATTGAGCCATTATGTTATTTTATTTATAAGCGTGGTGATAAGGTTCATCATTGTTCCCATTTGATTTATCAAGTCCTTCATCATAGTCTTTAGCTCAGCCATGTCGTTGGTTTGTTGTTGGGCTTCATCCATTGGGTGACTGGCTTAGTTAATATTATATGCTTGCTGTAAGTCTGGTCTAGTAATTCTTGCAAACGACAACCCGGGTTGCACTTTTTGAGTTAGAGTTCTTTCTCTAAGTCTCGAGTATAACTTTTGTTGCAGTTGTTTGTAATGATACACCCTCTGTAATTGGCTGGGTGCTTATCATTACAATTTACACATCTTACTTCATCGTCTTTAATGTTTCTTGGGCAATCTTTGGTTAAGTGGCTTTCTAAACATTTAACGCAGCGTAGTACCTTGCGACAAAAATTCTTCATATGACCGAATCTTTGGCATCTCAGGCATTGCGGGATTTCCCTTCTAGTGCGTGGTGCTTCAAATTCTACACAGCAGTTCATGAACAGTTTTATGTTATAAATCTCCTTGTTGTTTTCCTTTTGCTGTAGATCAATGAAGAACATTGGTAGTTCTTTTTTGTCTTCCAACTTTTAGCGTTCCATACATTGGTGACTACATGGCCCAACTTTTGGAGGTTTTGTTTTATTAATTCTATTTCAGTAGAGAGGTGCATATTTTTAAGCACAACTCGAAAAGTTTTGTCTTTTTTAGCTTGTATGTATGATACTGCGTGTTTTTCTTGTCCAGTTCTTTGATAATCACGTTGTATATTTCGCTTTCCTTGGGTTGGATCCTGACTTGCTCATCATTTAATGCTTTAATAGTGTATTTTTCTTTGGCTATCTTATCCAGTAGACTAATTAGTGGTTTGATATTCTCTACCCCAGCCACGAATATTGGTGGTGGTTTTGGTTTATTATTTTTATTTTCTTCAGTATTATTAATCTCTGTAATGTCCTCATCTTCATTATCACTATTCAAAGCAGCTGGTGGTGGTTTTGGTTCATTACTTTTATTTTCTTCAGTAGTATTAATCTCTGTAATGTCATCATCTTCATTATCACCATTCAAAGCAGCATATCTGTTACTGGTACTGGCTGTGTTGCCCAGCTAGTAGTCTGTAATTTTACTCTGCTTCGGTTGTTGTGTGTCTGATAATTGTATTTCTGGGCTTAATAGTTTTTTTTTATTCTTATTGTTTGACACAGGTTGCCATTTATTTTCGGATCTTGCACTTTTGATTGGCTGGATAGCCTGATTTACTACTGGCTGTGTTTGACTGTAAAACATTGGCTTGATGCTGTTGTTGTAAAATGGGCTGTGTATAAGAAGTAAAAGACACCTGTGAATATTGCATGTATGTGTTTGGCTTGTAGTACGTATTTTGTTGTACACCGGGTTGAGGTCCTAAGTAATTACCGTAATTATTGGCCATTTTGGCCAGAAAGTAAATTTATTACCATGCAATTTACGTCAGTTTATTTATTCACTTATCACAAGTTCAGGTTCAATGGCACGGCTATCATACACTTGATATCGAAGGCGCGCAGGGAAACAACCTTGCACTTCGAATTTCAAATTAATGACTCGGTTTGATAGGTTACAAAATGTAGTTTGTCATTTTCACTTTTAGTAAAATGTTAAAATAATCTGAAATCTCACCTGCTGTGAAATACATAATAAAAAAAACTTTAGTTTATTTATCAATCAACAATAAAAGTAAAATAACCCAGGCCAACGGTGATCGGCAACGTATATCCCAAACATTGTTATTTTATATTAGTTCAAGAATAGCATAGGAAATTGTTTTCTTGGAAACTAAGGTATATTTCAGAATTAAACATAAAGATATGAGATTTTCAGATGATACACATAAAATTACTAGATCCAAAACTACTGGGAAATACAAACCTTTTTACTTCCACGATAATGCAGTTTGCTAATCTATGAAAAGTATATTTCACAGTAAAATGCCGCTGTTTAAGAATTATAAACTTTTGGAAATATTCCACAGATCGTGTTGCCAAAACAACCTCAAATCCAATAAATAATGGCCGAAACTGAAACCCAAACGCTCCACTTAAGAAAACAATCAACCTTTTATTCCATTTGGATGACACTGATAGCTTACATGATTTTTTGTTGACAAAAGCTCACGAAACGACAATGCAACGACATACCTAAATGGTTAATTTGATATATGCTTTTAAACGGTCGTTTATTGTGGTGCTCATTGTGCTAGAGATAATGCAGTTTACTAGGATGACAATCGAAGTTCAGTGATGTGTAAGGCCCGGTGCACAATGCGATAAAACAAACCGCAAAGAACCAACCGACGGTGGATTTATGCTTCGCTCCGATATAGAAAACTAAAGAGTACATCTGTAGATTTCAACTTCCAGTAATTCATATTTCTAACTAAGGAGTATGAAAAAGCTTTAGTTATGAAAGTTTCACTCTTCATATCTTAATAAAGAAGCAGCCGCCACGAATGGCGAGCATTTCAGAGTATACAACGGAAAATTAAGACACTAAGTGTTCCTGGAAAAACGGGACTTGTTTTCTCATAACAAAGGAAAGAAAAATGTAATTAAAAATAGGGAATACTGGGTGACCCGCAAAACTGCAAAAATAAAGGTTGCCATTTTTATAAATTACTAAAATCGTTAAGAAATATCTAATTTTATCTTAATTTGTATTAGGCAAAAGTTATAATCTTACCTGACTGTTTTACAGCTGAATTGGTATTGCAGTGTAGCATAACAGATTTTTTGTCAGATAGGTACTCGTAATATTATCCCAAATTAATAGAAATGCGTTGCACGAATACAGCTAAGCTTTTTAGGAAAGTATATCACATAGCAAATAACTAATCGAGAAATGCGAGCACACAGAAACACCATAAAGAGAACTGAATCTTTTAAGGGCTTCAACTCTTGCATTAGCTGAGAATAGCGTACCAAGCGGAAATAAAACAGTTGCCTCCGAGATCGATGGAACTATGACAGCTTAGGTTGGTAACGTGACGTGTTGTATCCTCTGTAAAGTCCGGATAGAAGGCAGACATTTATTTCAGAAATCTCATACATTTTTTATTGTTGCTTTCTGGCTAGTGTGCTCCACTTCGCTGCAATAATTTAAGTTAGAATGCATTCAATGATCTGAAAGCACTACTCTACTGTGCCATTTTGATGTACATAATTACATACAGCACATGGACTTTACCCTTTATCACCCTGTTTTACAATATTTATTAGAATGATACCACGAAGGTGATTGTATTTCTTTTAAAAACAAAAATTGTTAAATATTTGTTCTTATTACTGCCTGCTGTTGCTACAGCCAAATTGGAAATTGTGGGCACACAGTTTAAATACAATCCACTAGAGTAAGTTTTGTATTATTTCAATGGAGAATTATTGTGGCTGCATAGTACCATTACGAAACGAAAATTTTTTGTATTTTTATTTTCAATAACTGAAATTATCGCTTACTTTATAAGTGTGCATCAAAAGCAGGTATAGTAAAATTGTAATGTTTTCTTGCTAGTACTTACACAAGCATTCAATAAAAAGTGTATAAAGATTAGCAGTAAATAATAACAATATATCAGCTAATTATATCGTTGTAGATTGTCGTAAACATTTAATGAACCTTGATATACCTAGGAATAATGCAAATAATATTTGCAAATAAAATAAGAGTAGAAAAAAAAGGCTACGATAGTCTCTACAAGATTATTGCCACACAAAATTATAAATCTCAATTCGTTTACCATTAATCAATTGAACTATGCCAATAACAGTTATAGTTAGAGAATTAATACAATGAAATAAAACCAAAATTAGTGTAATTTCGCCAATTAACGAGTCATTGTTCGTTGAGACCGAACTACAATGAATCTAAGCAAAATGATAAGTAATCTTTTAGAAGAGCAAACTTTGGCAAAGTGGCATTTCCAATCAGAACAGTGCATTTGGTTGGTCACTATATAACATTTGCACCGGGATCGCCGTAATTATGTGTGACTTTGCAATAAGAAACTAGAATACGATTCAACCAAGGCGGCAAATGTGTGTGACTCAACGCAGTAAAGGATTGTCCCAAAATGTGAGTTTTAGTCCGACGAGTGAAAGGTGTGACGAATTAGTTATAGATGCAACTAAATACCTACAAATTAAGGCGGCACAGTTGTTACCCGTAACTAAACGTAGTAGGAAGGATCACTGCATGTGACTTGTAACTTGCAAATTCACTTAACAAGGACTTGAAAATATCTAGAAGATCCACTTGATGGCAAGGAAACAAATTGAAGAAGGCCTTAAGGTAGCAGTTGGCCACGAGTAAGCTGCTTCTTAAATACCGTTAGATTCTAGTTTAACCAGTCAGATTTTAACAAATTATGAAACTAAAACATTCTCTTAAGGATGCATCAACAACAACTTCAAAAATGTACCCTACTGTACGTGAAGGAATGTCCAGAATCCATTTTTTCGAAGTGGCAACGGGAAATCATTCACCTTATAAATTTCTGAATACCACATACTGATGTAAATCGGAAATAACTAAAAATGACACTCTGGAGCGTTTTCAAATGTCAATAAATAGATATTTGTGCATTAAGGGAGATATAATTTTTCCCTCAGGTTGACATGTGTTACAGACCGAGGGCCTCTGGCCCGAGGTTTGTAAGTGAACCGAAAGTAAAGAACATGAATATCTGCCGTGGTGCATACAATATTTTATCTACTAGCATATTCGTAAAAATAGTATGAAATTTCAAAATGTCATAATGACATTTAAAATTAGAATATGTAAGTAACATCAAGGATTGCCTCATTGCATGGTTGCTAAGACGTAATTGTAGTTGCATGGTTACCATGAGTTTGCGGGAGAAGTCCCTTGGGAGTTATGAGTAGCGTTTCATATTTTGTTTCTATGACGAAAATGTACAATATCATGTTGCTAGTAGATAAAGTGCTTTTTTCCACGATCGGGAGTAGAAGTCGGTTTCTATAGCATCAAAATTGTGACAGAAATAAAACATTTACTCCCTTGAGACTAAATAAGACACAAATTTCCGTAGGGAGTTTTTATTATGACTGACAGAACAATAATGTCAAATTCGAGGTTATCAGGTTAGGTTTTGCGTCAATTTTGACACAAACTAACGCAAAACCTAACCTGCTAACCTCGAATTTGACATAATTGTGAGCTCTTGTCATAATGACTTACAGTACCACTAACTTAAAATTTACCATAGGCTACTAATTTTAAAATAAGTAACTAAAATGTCAATAAATGACGTTCAAAAAAACGGGTTTTCGTTTTAAATCTTCCTGCAACGTGAAAAAAATAGAATATGCAACTCGGACAGAATGCTATTTTGCTTCAGTGCAATTTCTGACTCTCGGGCTTCGCCCTCGGGTCAGAAATTGTACCTCAGCAAAATAACGCATTTCTCTCCCTCATTGCATAATCTAATATTTTACGTAGTTTGTGATAATATGTTACGACCAATGATTTCACATGTAAATCTAAATTTTAACAAGGTTAATTATATAATATGTATATTTCTAATAGTCGGTTCTAGGAATTCTAAGCATGGTTAGTGTCCTGAAAACTCACTCATCAAAGGCAAGCTAGCAAAGTTGGTTCTAATAACCTCTTTGTTTAACATATCTCAAATATGTAATTTAAATAAAAAATTTATGTCAAAAATGCCTCTTTTCCAAACTCTTATCATGCCATATACAGGGATACTAAGACGAAGAAAGTTTAAAACTGAGTCTGTGATTTATCAATACCCAGAGCGGAGAGTGTGCATAGAAAAGAGAGCGAATAATATGCATTTCGGATTTTAAGGTGAAAAGAGATAGACATTTTCGGCCTCAGGGTTTGCAGTCCACGAGCAGAGACCTAATTAGGGGCTGACAAGGAGGCGCAAAATCAAAGCGTTAGTACGTTTTCGTAAAATTAAATGTTGTAAAAAAGGGTGGCAAGACATGACCTGGGAAGGGCGCAAAATTTAATTGTTTCCTATCTATAAACGTATGTTTTTCCCGCGTTACCTTATCATAGGCATCGATCGGGAGCAGCTGCAGAATTCAGGAACCGTAGCCTGCAAATATAGAAAATTAAAAATTGTACACATAAAAGCTAAGAACTTACGTACCTCTGGAACTGGAGATGTTAAGAACCAATTATTGCACCAAATGTACTGCATGAGGAAGAAGTGCAGTGTATAAAATAAGCACATACATGCAGAAGGTGTTGTTGGACATATTGAAGCCTTCATCGACTAGAAGAGCTGTTGAACTATTTGATTTTGTGCGAAATTGCAGGATGCAAAGGTTAAGTATAAGCTAGGTGCGCTAACTTCCGCTAATAAAATGTTTGTCTCGTATATAACATTCCCACACGTGCAGCAAGCGTGTGGAATCACCTCTCAGACAGCACATCTGGGTTTTGTGTGGGGCGAAGCCCTATCCATGCTAAAAACGCTATGACTTTGCACCAGCTCGGATAGATGTGAGATTCTGTACATTTTTGCTTTGAAATGCACTAAAGATAATGGTGCAACTTAGTTTTGTGTTTAGACCTAAGGTTTTTGTGTAATTAATTTAAGCATTATGTGAAATTAACGTTTGGCTTTTATTTATTATATATAAATTTCAGTCAATTAATGACTTGAGAACCTATTGTTTTTTCGAGGGTATAAAAAGAAAATACGCCGACCTTCCGGAGATTTGTTAATTTACTTTGACTTGAAAACCTTGCTCCGTTTTCCGTCAACTTAGAGGTTTAATTGTTTGTGTTTAATGTGTTGTTTCTGAATCAGTTACTTACGTGCAAATAAATAACTGTCATTGTTATACGGTGTTTTCATTCAAACTTAGTGCTGATTTATCCTGTTTTGGTGCAATTTACACAATTTCTTCGAAGGAAAGTGCATTTGCGCTAGGTTTGAGCAATGGCCATGTTGAAGACATTTGAGCAGAGGCTGCGCGCGGTTTCAGTTTGCAGAAGGCTACCGAACAGTGACGTGGAGAAAAAAGGTTAGCGAAATCATTATGTGCTATGTGTTCAGTTAGCTCACGTATTTCTTTGTAATGTCGAGCTCTACAATAATAATTAACCTGGCAAATATGAGAGTTTGAAAAGATCAAGAATAAATACAAAGTGATCTCTTTTCGATTCCCAAATACTTTGATTGTTGCTCACTTTCATAAACCCACGAATCCATTTGATGTTGTGTGTTGTATTTTATGAACCCTGAGTGCGTAGAATAAGAGTCTCTTGTAATTACTTGCTTCTGAAATACTCGTTAAGTGTGCCCATAATATTTGATTTTCATGCAAAAGTTAGGTAACAAAATAAATTGTAAGGCAAAGGGTTGGCAGCAATCGAAAATTAAATTCTAATATTATTAGCGAGTATCATAGGAATATATACTGCTCCACAAATGAACTGGACCATTTGCATATATTGGTGCAATTCTTAAAAATATTTTCCAAAAGGGCAGTCATGGCATTTTTGGTAACCTTTCATGATTGTGTCACTATAAAAAGCATTTCTTTTCATAGTTTGGTTTAAAGAAAACTAAGTGCATTAATAAAATATTATCATTTTAAAATTTTGAATTTTGCCCAAATGTTGATAGCACATTGCATACAAAGTATTCCAAATCGTTGGCAAACATTTTTAAATGTTCCGAAGAGACTCAAAGAACTATTAATTAACCTTTTTTATGATTGCTCTTATTTTTTTGAAATAAATTTTTTTTATAATTTTATTATTTTTTAATTTTATTAATGATTTTGTTTATTCTTTCCTTGATATTTGAGGATAGTGCAATTAAATATGCATAATATGAGTATACTATAAAACAAAAGCTTTTATATACAGTCCATTTAGTGTGCAACAAATGGGAATTTTTTTTATTAGTTGTAAAACCGAAATTTAAATACGGCCAAAAGTTAGTGCATGTTCGATAACCATATCAGATTCCCTTAGAATGGCATCAAGTCAAACAGCATACAGGGCAGGACAAAAATATGAAATTCGTTCAAGAATAAAGTTACCTTATTTCAAAAAATATAGCAACATTTTATTGAGAAAAGTTGTTTCGAATTAAAAGCTATGCTCGAATACAAAGTGAGGGCCTCCTATTCGAATTTTTATAATTTTTTGGAAAATTTTGTATTACTTCCATATTATACATATTTTTATTATTCTGATTTTATATGTATTTAAACTAGCGACAACCACATCACTTTTAAATAACTTTTAGCAACTTGAAGCATATTTGTAAAATTTACTTGGATTTATATTTTGTAAGGTAACCGTCCACTTCATGTTTGTTGCAACGATATTTAACAGAACTTTATAATTTCGCAAATATTCTTTTTAACAAGTACATGCTTTACTAATAATAATCTACATATAAAAAACTTACAATTAAATCCTACAATTTTATTTCAAATTCTTATGAAAATACGGGGCTAATACAAAATTTTCCCAAAAAATAATAAAAATTCGAATAGGAGGCATTGACTTTGTATTTGAGCATAACTTTTGATTCTAAACAACTTTTCTCAATAAAATTTTGCCATATTCTTTTAAATAAGGTAACTTTATTCTTGAACGAATTTCATATTTTTTGTCCTGCCCTGTATACTGTTTGACTTGGAGCCATTCTAAATGCATCTGATATGGTTATCGAACATGCACTAACTTGTGGCAGTATTTAAATTTTGGTTGTACAACTAATAAAGAAATGTTCCATTTGTTGCACACTTAATGTGTAACAAATGGGAACTTTTTTTATTAGATGTACAACTGAAATTTAAATACGCCAAAAGTTAGTGCATGTTCTATAACCATATCAGATGCCCTTAGAATGGCTTCAAGTCAAACAACATACAGGGTCGGACAAAAAATATGAAATTGGTGAAAGAATAAAGTCCCCTTATTTAAAAAAATACAGCAAAATTTTATTGAGCAAAGTTGTTTAGCATCAAAAGTTATGCTCAAAGTCACGGCCTCCTATTCGAATTTTTATTCTTTTTTGGAAAATTTTGTATTACTTCCATATGATACATATTTTTATGATTCTGATTTTATATGTATTTAAAGTAGCCAGCACCACATCACTTTTAACTAACTTTTAGCAACTTAAAGCGTATTTGTAAAATTTTCTTGCATTTATATTTTTTTAGGTAACCGTCCACTTCATGTTTGTTGAGCTAATGCAAAATTTTCCAAAAAAGAATAAAAATTCGAATAGGAGGCCCTGACTTTGTATTTGAGCATAACTTTTGATTCTAAACAACTCTTCTCAACAAAATTTTGCAATATATCTGAAGTAAGGTAAGTTTATTCTTGAACGAATTTCATATTTTTTGTCCTGCCCTGTATGCTGTTTGACTTGGATCAATTCTAAATGCATTTGATATGGTTATCAAACATGCACTAACTTGTGGCGGTTATTTAAATTTCGGTTGCACAACTAATAAAAAAATGTTTCATTTGTTGCACATTTAATGGGCCACGCTGTATATATATTTTGTGACGTAATGTAATACGAGGGGACCGAGAAAAATTTTGCCTTTCTCAAAGATTAACGTGTTTTTTTATTTTGAAACGTTTTGTACAATTTTAATCTTTTCTATATAGTCTTCTTGCAAATCGACACATTTCTGCAACCGAGGCTTCAACTTTAAAATCTCGTCTTTATATAAGTCTGCATTTTGCTCCTCCAGCCACTGGGAAACTGCACTTTTCACACTTTCATCATCTTTAAAATACGATTCACGTAAATGACTCTTTAAGTTCCTAAATAAATGGTAATCAGAGTGTGCCAAATCAGGTGAATATGATGAATGTGGCAAAATTTGGAAACCCAATTCTGCCGCTTTTGAAGTTGCTGCAACGCAAGTATGGGATGAGGCGTTGTCATGCTGCAGCAGGATACCGTGGCTAAGCATTCCTCTGCGTTTCAGTTTAATATTTTCCCTCAATTTACTTCAAAGAGACTCATAATAGTCTCCAGTAATAGTATGTCCTTTTTTTTTAAATCTATATGTATAACACCTCTTGAATCCTAAAAAACTGAAAGCATCATCTTCCCGGCCGATGGCTTGACTCGAAACTTTTTTGGGGGCGGCGAATTACTGTGCCGCCACTGCATGATCGATTGTTTTGTCTCAGGATCAAAGTGATGAACCCAGCTTTCGTCCATTGTAACGATTTTGTCAAAAAAATTATCAGGGTCAGCTTCAGAATAATTTAAAAGTTGACGACAAATGTCGACTCGATCCTGCTTTTGAAAAGGTGTCAGCATACGTGGCACCCACCTGGCAGATACCTTATTCAGGTGTAACTGATCGTGTAAAATAGATCTTACCGACCAATCGCTAATCTTTGTACTTCTTACTATCTCATCTACCGTAATGCTTCTGTCCTCCATAACTAATTTTTCCACTTTTGCCACCATTTCTTCATTTTGTGCAGTTGCAGGGCGCCCACTTCTTTCATCGTCTTCTAAGCTTATTCTTCTATGTTTAAATTCTATTGCCCAACGTCTAACTGTAGTTTCTGAAGGTGCAGACTCCCCATATACATTTCTTAAACGTTCCGAAATTTCCGTGAAGTGAATTCCCTCTTTTGTGAGAAATTTCATTACAGCGCGGTACTCGATTTTTTCCATTTTCGATTACCCTGTTATATTCTGTTTTATAAATCAGAAGCTAATAGACGAAACTTAATGAAATTTGCAGGCATAATTACCAAAACTTTGACGATTATGACAATCAAGAAATTTTGTTTTTTTTCCATGGCCTAATGAGATCGGCAGAACTTTTCTCGGTCCCCGTAAATACAATTCTTATGGGTGGTCCAGTTCATTTGTGGAGCAGTATATATTTCAAAGCCAACTCTTTATGGATGACCGATGGTGTGAAAACTCCATTTTTGAGTTTCATATATTGCAAAAATGGCCATTAATGTATTTTGAAAAACGTTCTAACAGTTAGTGTTGCATCTATCGTGTGGCCGAATTTTTATGCAAAAATTATTATAAAAATATATTTTGTGATCGACTTGAATCACGGGCCAAAAACGGAACATATTGCATTTTACTATATTACCATTAGCTTCCATCAAATAAATTTTCTTCCGAAGAGTATTTATAAAATGATATGTGAATATTTCATAATTAATATTAAACAATATTCAATTAACAAAGTGTATGCACCAATCCCAACATCAGCTCTGGATATGAATAAATTCAAACTTAAGAACAAAATTGAAGGTATTTATTTTAACCTCGTCTGATCGCCTCGTTGCAATTACCAAACTTAGCTAGCTTAAAATAATGGCTTGGTATGTAAATAACCATCTTTTAAAATCTGTTAATCTGCTGCGCCTACTATTAAGCAAAGTAAAGGTGGAAACATAATTTTGTGAAATGTTCTATCAATTCAATATGAACAATGGATGTGTACTTCTGAACAAACTTGTTTTTAGTAGGCGCTATAACTGCATTGCTTTGTGTAAGATATATTATTGTAGTCACCAGTACTATAATGTGTAACAAATGCTTTGTTAACAGTTAGGCATGCTACAATAAGTTTGAGTAAATATGCCAACAATAAAGCTGAATACTACTACACTACACCCAAGTAAACTTATTGACACAGAAAAGAAGTAAAAAGAGAACAAAAACATTAGTGAGTTTTATGACATTTTATATAGACCTTCCGCTTTATGAAAGTTCTAGTAGCCAAAATTTGTCATGAATGTCAACGTCAATTAATTTATGGAGTTGATTAAAAAAAACGTCAAAGCGTAATAGTGCTTTTATTAAAACACTGGGCTCTCAGCATCTCCCAGAAAGAAAGCAAATTGTGTTTTATTGCACTACCGTGTTTTTTACTACAACTGCGCTATGTTCTAAATATTCGTGAAACACATATTGGTTTGAAAGGCTGGGAACGTGGATATATTATTTGCACTACGGTATCCGATTACTCGGAGCTCTCACATAACTGAATTCAAATTAACTAAACTTTGCTGATGAGTATAGGAATAGAATAAATCGATGCATTGATTCCATATGAGCATATTGAAACATGTTATGACAGATGGTTAACCATAATTCCAATCATTATTCAAACCAAACGCACAAAGGTATAATTAACGATAGAATTTAGATTTAGGCTTCAAATATATATTATTAGGTAATACTGGTGCCTGCTTATTTTATTTTTACCCTGCCCACGTACTATAGTATAATACAGAAATCCTCCTCGTCCTATGGTAAATCATGCAAATTAATTTAAAAAAATATATTTTGTTCACTACCTTCTTTGTAAGTGATTCTTACACTGTCAAGTTTGAGGGATGTAGGCGTCATTTACAAAAATTGTTACAGTTTCCATGACAATGTACTTACTTCCCTAGAGAAGTGAATTACTTACATCCCGCATGTATTACAACTGAAAAGATGTGCCATGTCTGCCACTTGGTTAACACGAAGAAAACTATTGTCGTTCGAACTATTATCCATTTTTAATCAGAATACATGCACAAAGCTCCCAAAACAGCATTTGCAATCGTATTCACGCATTTTTTTCAAGAATTTTTCACAGTGCGTTTATAACTGTCAAACAAAACGTCACAGCGCTCGAACCCTTACTACCCTCGTTCGCTTAGCTCACTCAGGCATCAAACGGTGCTCGGTAGTGTAAGTCTTACCTACATCCAGAGCTGGGCAAATTACTTTTCAAAAGTAATTAATTACTAATTACCAATTACCGCCCAATGTAGTAATTTAATTACCAGAGATTCAATTACTCACAGGAAATAGTAATTCAATTACCAATTACTTAGTATTTGTAATTGTACAATATCAATTACTTTCTCAATTACTTTCAATAAAAATTATTGTCATATAGTTGTATTTAGTAGAATTTTCTTGCAAGTTGCAACTATCATTAGTGTCGTGTCGATTCGTAATCGTTATCTAAAAATGCTTAATTTTTATGTTTTGTTAACTATAGTAACCTAATACTGTATCACTGTTGAAGATTTTTTGATAATTAAATCTTCTAGCTACATGCATCGTTCACCAAAACCAAAAGTGGTTAGTTTGTTTTGATGTAAGATGTAAGTAAATAAATAAATAAATTCAAGGATAACAATTATACAGGGTGTCCCAAAAAAATGGGACACCGATTTGGCATAGATTCCTTAGGTTATAATAAACCGATTAAACCTAATATACCTTAGTACAAAGTGCCTCCAGTAAGAAGGTATAGGGACTTGGAAGTTCAAATCTATATATTTTTTTATATTAGTTTCCACATAAATTATCACTAAAGTTGAGCTTTTTATCACGATTGTGTATTTAGTTGCCGAGGCCCGAAGGGCCAAAGCAAATAAACCACACAAGGAAATGAAACTTCCAGTGCCCAGGGGTACGTTGTTTTTTTAAATCGAGAAATCGCGAAGTTACAACATTTTAACCAACTTTTATAGGTTATGTTGACGTCGGTTGACGTTTACCTATCGCCCACCTGCCTACAAAAAGTTGTAAAACAATGGATTACTTCACTGCCAATTTCTCGTATTTTATTTGACGATTTCGACGTTCTATACTGCCAATTAAAAATAGTATATTAAAGTATGAGTGGATAACAAAGTCTTTAAAACACGCGCGAGATTTCGAGCACGACGGCGTAGCCAGTTATTCACGAATACTTTACGCTATTTTTTATTATACCTGCAATACTGGAAATAAATTACGTACTAAAAACTTAGAAATAATTTTTGTCGTGATAAATCGAGAGAGCATAATAATATTGCTACTATAGTTACGAGAATTGTTTACGTTTTTGTCGCGTTCACGTCCGTTGTTGCATTCAGTGGTTTCCTTGACAACCTTTAAAGCTCGGCGAGCTTTAATCGCCTATTTTCGCAAGTTCAAGCCTGCTTTAAACGGCTATTCTGATGCAAGTATAATAAAAATAGTATATTAAAGTATGAGTGGATAACAAGGTCTTTAAAACACGCGCGAGTTTTCGAGCACGACGGCGTAGCCGGAGTCCTCGAAATAGAGCAAGTGTTTTAAAGACCAGTTATCCACGAATACTTTACGCTATTTTTTATTATACCTCCAATACTGGAAATAAATTACGCACTAAAAGCTTAGAAATAATTTTTGTGGTGATAAATCGAGAGGGCATAATAATATTGCTACTATAGTTACGAGAATTATTTACGTTTTTGTCGCGTCCATGTCCGTTGTTGCATTCAGTCGTTTCCTTGACAACCTTTAAAGCTCGGCGAGCTTTAATCGCCTGTATTCGCACGCTCAGGCGTGCTTTAAACGGCGATTCTGATGCAGGTATAATAAAAAAAAATTTTTCGAATATGAAGAAATGTCGAATTTAATTTTGGCTAGATTTTGTAATGGTATTAGAAAAAATAGCACGCTGAATATGTTATAAAAGCGATTTTTTCATGTTCGTGATAAATTAATCCACTCCCTTTGCATCACTCGCTTGTAAATTAAACGTTGAAAAACTTTCACTTTTCTTAACTTGTAGAACAATCTATTATTAAATACGCTTAACATCAGGCTGAATGACGAAAATATGTAACTTACCTAAGTATACAGGGTGGAGCATTGGATTTCTTAAGTGTTTGACAGCAAATTTCTATTTAGATTTTGTAGAAGAACGATCCAATTGGCGCAACCTGAGCATTTTTTGTTGGCTCTGTTCAAAAATACTTTTTTTACCCCTTTATACGAAAGTGACATTTTCTGTCGCCTGTTGGGGGTATAGGGAAAATATACGTTTGGGTCCCTGGTTGGTTTCTAATGGCAGTGGGAGGGAATATAATACATTGACTGCCGTTGCCATCAGAGACGGGAGATAATGTGATTATGATTAATAATAAATCAGCTAGCCTCCTGGTTTTCATATTTAAATATTTTTTAATGCAGCTGATCACAAGAGATAGTCTCATCATAAAATGTAAAAGTGTTGTATGTATAACTCTGGACTAAAACGTCATTTCATCCCTTGCATGATTACAATAAATTGATTAGGTACTGTTCTCGCAAACTCTGAAGAACTAAACTACATCTGCGGGAGCGAATGATACATTTTCCTCCCTAGTAAATAGTAATACAAATAGTTATTAAAAATGTATTAGGTAACTTCTGAAATTTTAAAACAAACTATTAATTCTTATTATTTTTCTGATAGGTATCCAGAGCAAAGGTGTACACAATTGAGCAAGATAAACCTAATTTGGCTACAACAAAGACGAGAAATAATTTAAAAAACGCAAAATTTTGGAATTTCACATTTAAAGAAGACCTACAATTAAAAATTTGGAATTTTCATTAATAAATTAGTACTTTACTGTGCAAGATCTTTTAAATTATGCGAAAGAAGAACTACAGTACAATGGATCTCGTAGTACAGTATGAAGGATAGTCAAAAGCATGGGCTATAAATTTAAAATCGTGAACTCACGAAAAATATTATGTGAACAGCAACACGTTGTCGCTAAAAAAATTCCTTTTTGAGGAAGTACCTTAAAAAAAAAAATATTGCATTTTCAATACTTAAATCTAAAGCTGATGTGTCAAACATTTATAACCTAATATTTAAACTGACACTTTTTCTACACTGTTTTAAAAAACGTTCTTAATTTCAACGCCTACTCGGTGTCATGTGAAATTGAAACAGACTTTACATTTTATATATGTGTTTTCCGCTGTTTAAATGTTGTTATCGGATTTTGTCCGTTTAATTCAATTCCTCACTCAAAAGCGTAATTTTCTGGACTTAAGGTCTGTTACACTTGCACGGATCGTTTAAAACAAGCAAATTTAAATGAATAACTAATCATTATGAACCAATATCATCTAATGAAGCTATTTAAAATTATTATTTTACCGTAGGTATTGTAATCTGTAATGTACTTACCGCAAATATTCTTATAGCGTCTTACACTTAGCGTCTATCACAATAAATGTGTCACTATTACAAGCTACAGATACACGCACTAATACTTGTGGACGCGTCATACAAAATGCAGACGTTGCTGTTATTCGACTCGTCAGAGGAAATAATAAATTAGGCATATATTGCGCGGGGAATACCCTGCGATTTGCTTAATATGTAACTTAATAAAACCTTATTTGTGCGTTCTGGAGATTTAGCATCCTATCGAGGTCAGTAATTCAGTAATTGAAATACCACAAAGTAATTCAATTACCTCGAGTAATTTCAATTACCACAAGTAATTCAAATACCTATAAAGTAATTTAAATACTTTAGAAGAATTTAATTACACGAAAGTAATTGAGTAATTGAATGCAGTAATTAATTACTTTTAAAAAGTAATTTTCGAGTACTTTCTAACAAAGATGGCAATTCCCAATTACAATTACCGCATTTTTAAAAGTAATTCAGTAAAACACTTTATCTGCCACTGACAATTTTATCTTCAGCTCGTCCACTCAAAAATACCGCTTACTATGTCTTCAGTCAAAGTTAGTCATAAATAAATAGAATTCGGCTAAGAACGAAGGTAGGTAGAAAGGTCAACTGCCAACCTCAGGCCTCCTTCTCTCCTTCAATCTCCATTTCTTGACAAGGAGCCGTGACTGCCACTGCAATGGTTGTCTTCCAATCTTCTCGAATAGCCGCCATATAATTTTCCTTATGGAGAGCGCTTCCAGTCATCTCCCGGACCCGACCTGTCCATCGGCACGGAGAGCATCCTCTGATTCTTCTGCGTTGGCTGGTCACTAAATTACGGTAGCTTCGCTAACACAGGTAGAGAAACTCCGTGTTCTTTATGTCAAACCAAACTCAGTTTTTCAGTGACATACGCAATCAGTTTTTATTACGGCTGAAAACGATCATCTGTCTAACTTCTGACCTAAAGAATGAAATATGCCCTCGCATTCCGAAACGTAAATTAATAATAAAAAATGTTATTTATGCACTTACTAGAAGCTCCTATGATAAATTTAACATTGACAAACTCGTTTTTTGAACCTGTCAACTTGTGTTTCCCTACCTGTGTTAGCGTAGCTAACGTGATTTAGTGAACTTAATTACTGCGCCTTGATATGCCCGGCTCCATAGCTCAGTGGTTAAGCATTCTGGCTACTGATCTAAGGGTCAAGAGTTTGATCCCCATCCCGGTGAGGTTTTTAAAAAATTTAAAATGCGGATGAAAACCTCTACAGAATGCCATCATTCGGAAGTGATGTAAAGCCGTAGGTCCCATTTTACTACGATGTGTAGCATGTAAAAGATTCCGTGCTACGGTTGGAACTCCTTAGTCTCGGCAAAATTCTAAGTAGGACTAAGGTACCTGGTACTCTGCATGCCTAGATCTTGCCCAGGGGGTTGGCAAAAAGGGCCTATAAAGGCCTACCTGCTTGACACCAGTCTCCCCACAAATAATACTACTACTACTACTACGCCTCGATATGTGCCCGATATACAGGGTGTTATGGAAATGAGTGCAAATATTTTAACCCATAATAAAACTCGCTAAGCTGAACAATTTCTCCATTTATCATTTTTTCGAAAACGCCCTCAGAACTGAGTTAAAATTCAAAACAATTTTACTCTAAAAATGCATACCCGCTTATGGAATAATATTTTAATTTAATAGTGCAAAACACAAAAAAACATTTCTTTGATATGCAAAGCAACAAAACTGCATAGGTACTGATAACACCTTTAGTTCACATCTGGTCACCAACGTACTTTATCTATTGATGTAGGTAAGTTATTGAACGTGTGTTTTTTTGTGCAAGAACTTTGCAGTTTTAATATACTTGTGTCGTTCATCTTTAACTTTTAGAGAAGCGGCTCGTAAAATTTAGGGGAGATAAATGATTGAAAAAATATGCGATTAAATGAAAAACGATAAATAGAAAAGTTGTTCATTTTGGTGAGCTCTATCACTGTTTAAAATATTTACACTCATTTCCATAACACCCTGTATCTCAGGATACAGGTTTATGAGATATAGAACAAAATTTAAAATACAAAGGTTTGCAGAAAGCGCATTTTTGTGGTTTTAATAATGTCTTCGTCTTTACATATTTTTCTTGCATAGTGATCATGAAAGTCGTCGTTTTTTAACCAAAAATCGTGAAGAAAGTACCACTTTTTTTAACGCAAAATCATGGAAAAAAGTACAATTATATAACGTTAACCTATAAACGGATGTGCACTTTCTATTTTCCGCGCTGTATCTCGAAAACGGTTGACCATACAACAAAAACGTAACTTATATAGAATTTTATTTTCTACAACTTTTGTAATAACCTGTAACGACATGCGAAGCATAGGGAGAGAGATATTTGCAAAAAAACAATTTTCGTGACCTTCTGCCCTTTGATAACTTGCCTAGCGCACACGAAATCTTACGAGACTTTTCACAACGTCTTTAGAGAGCCAAAACAAAGGTCTATGCAGATTTTCAGCTTTCTGACTTTCATTCCGAGGTGTAGCCTTTATTTCGCCCTATTTAACTGGACTATATTAGATGTATTTAAGTTCGGCTTCATCTCTGCTGCTGCTATTTGCAGTAGTAATGTTTTTTTCTTGGATTGATCTTCCTTTTCTCCGTGACACTCTTTTAGTTTTTGCCCGAAATAATTTTCTCATGACAACGCGGAAAGAGCATCGTCAACTATAGGCCTTGTATTTACTTGATGATGGGACTTTCCTGAAATTTTATCAAGAAACTTGTAAGGATTAAATAAATATACAGGCAGTCGTGTAATAACTAGGTAGCCAACCATTTAACATGCTTATGTTTTTGACAGACAATTTTTAAGTTTGTTTGTTTATTTGTTATGGACAAGGTTTAAGCATTCTGAGAGAAACCAACCATTGTCCAAAATTTGGAAATTGTGAGCTTGTTCAATGTGTTGCCTATCTAAGTTACATGATCAAATGAGCAGCCTGTATAACAGTAACACCCCTGAAAGCCTAAAATCCATGCACTAGGTTTCGTTTAAATGCCGATTTTACCATTTTACCTAAATTCTACTCACGTTAAGGGCGACAGTGTTGTTAACAAACAATATTCACGCTGTACATTCCAATTCATTGTAAATAGCTACATTTTGCCCTTCTTACCTACTGTAAAGTTTATTTGCTCTTTCGCTTGGTACCGCAAAACACCCTGCTAATCGTTTCCGTCAGAAGAAGGTATAATGAAAATTCTAATCATTTTGCTGCAAGTGCAATCGATCATTCCCTATTTTGCAATTCTCAAATCGTCGTTCAGGTAAGTTACTTTTCATACAGCCCAAGCAATTGCTTATTTCATTTGTATTTCACGTTTAATTAACAATAACTGTTTCGGAAAAATGTTACTGTACGATTTTTGACGATGAAGACTTCTTAGTTATCAATAAAGAATAATGTAGGTACTGGTAATTACGTAATTACAAGTTTGTTGTATTTCAAACCTAGAAGAACTATGCATTTATTTTGAAATTGATCAAGTTTTACGAAAACAGTTTTCCAGGTACTCATTTTTGTAGCTTTTGCAATTATTTGGCATTAGAGATTTGTCCAATCTCAATTTTTTGAATATTTTAAGATTGTGAGGACGTACATCAATTTTTTAGAATGGTATAATATTATCTTCTAAATGTCTCCCAAGTTTTCTTAATAAGCTAGTTGCCAATATCTGGACAGAAAATGAACACCCTGCATAATTATACCTAACAAAAAAACATACACATTTTTGTCCTGTTTTCATACACTACATGGTTTTAAAATTTCTATCATACTTGGAATGACACCCCATATATTGTAAATGTTCATTAAAAATTTAGTGCATTCCCCATAAGTTTGCATTAAATGAAAATTTTTAAATTAAAAATTGAAGTACGAGCACATCCAAAAAGTAAGTTTTTCTTTAAATTTCTGAAGAATATTATATCCTGAAAACGTAACGATTGATCCTTGTAGTGACATGAAGAAAAGTAAAAAATAATTTAGTAGTTTTGACAACTATCATTATCTTCCGCAGTGTCTATACAACATGTACCTATGTCGTTATAGATCTAGAGCATATTCGTAAAGTATAAGCAAAAAATCTTTATTTTAAAATTCGCTGTATACATTTCTTCTCTGCTTAAAACTACGAAACAAACTTTCAGTTCCTAACTTTGATTCAGATATAACACACCTACGCTACAGTACAAATTAATTTATTAAGCAAACGACTTATTAATAATAACTAAACGATGTTCCATTAGAAAAACTAACTATAGTGCCTTTACAGCCTAGTATGAAAATTATATTTTGTTTTACGGCAAATGTTTTATGGTTGCATTTTTTTCTTTGGGCGAATAAAAAAATTTCTGAATCACCTTCTAATTATTATACATATTTATTTTAACACTATCTCATCTGCTAACATACTTTCTCCTTGTTTATTTTAATATCATTGCCTGTACAGTGCTACCAGGAATAAGTAGAATGCACAAGCGGAATGTTTCTTGCAGACCTCTCTTTCAGATTTATGGCCCTCTAGCGAGAGTTTTGACTTTGCAGAGGTTCGCTCGGCACCTTCTTCAGACCCTTGAAACCCAAACCTGTGCGTGTTTGTTACACTGCGAGAAGGCTGCAGGTGTCGGTATATTGATATTACTATGGCCCCTTTTGGTCCTTCTGCCATAGTGAACTGATATTACAAGCTGAAGTTCTAATTAAACAGTGTCAATAGGCTGCCAATACTGGCGGCAGGGTAGTGTCTAATTAGGTATTACTTGGGTAGCAAGCGAAGCCCAGATGCGCTCTAACGAAGCGTAAATGCGAGTTCTTTAGGACACCCTCGCAGGCTAATCATTACCATGCATTTAATTAGTGCATTTCGAATTAACAGTTGCATCTAATAGGTTATAAATTGTATTATTTACAGAAGAGTATTTTCGAAATGCCTTTATTGCTTTTTAAAACGTTGATAATTAAACTGAGCAGAATTTAATCAAATAAGTACAACCAGTTTTAACAGTATTAAAATAAGAAAATCACTAACATTTTTATTTTTCGCTTGGTATGTAAAACACCTTTGTTGCAAACAATTAGAACGCATCATCCTGAAAAGTAATTTTACATTGGTGACTTTTAGTACAATTTTATTGTTCACTAAATTTGAGTTGTAAGGAGTGATGATAGTAAAATTTTTTATACCAAAAGTTACAATATTAAATAGTGTATGAATACAAAATTCTAATACATTCCAGTTAATAAATAAATATCATTTAATGTCAAATAATCTATAACTACAAAATTATTAATCTACATCAGCTATAATCTGAATATCGAGAAATTTAAAATGTTACCATATACAATTACAATTAGTATAAATTTTGCAGAAATTCAACGATAATATCGTTTCGATCATGTTAGAAAAATATGCTACAGCTTTACATAGTTTATCTTGAGGACCAAACTATTCCTACAACATCATAACTCAACGTTCTACAATGGATTTGCAATTTCACCACCAATACTCAAACATAAACACATTATTGCCAAGTATTTAACTGCATTTGACTGACAATAACAAGGTGGCAGCCATAGTTTTCAGTAATTGAATAAAATATATATTATCTTAAAACTGATGGAAGAAAGAAGAACATTTTGGAATCAAAATGACAACAAATACAAGTAAAATGCATATAAATATAATGAATAAAATACTACAAGCAAATGCAAAGTGGCACAATCGGAAATGCACTGAAAATGAAACATATGAACGCCTACAGGATCTTTCCCACCTCCACAAAAGTGTGAATAACACAGAACGAATTTATAGAAAATCTTAAAGATATAAATAACAACTTAATTATAGATATGACTACTAAAACTTAAGCTTCGGCAACAGGCTTCGGTAATGCACGAGAACTCTAAAATTATCAACACGAACTCTCGAGTTTCCTCATAAGAAGCATTCAAAGCAAATTAAATTTGACAACACTTTTAGGTTAGCCGAGCGCGGTAGCTCAGTAGTTAAGTATTTTGACTACTGATCTAAGGATCACAAGTTCGACTACCGGTCCCGGTGAGGTTTTTAAAATATAAAACTGAGGATAAAAAACTCTACAGACTACCATCATTCGGAAGTGATGGGTCCCATATTACTACGATGTGTAGCATTGCTTGCTAGGGTGCTAGTCCCGGCAAAATTTTAATTAGGACTTTGAACTATGATCATAGCAGTTTGTGTCGAAGGTACCTGGTACCCCGCCTGCCTAAACCTTTCCCATTACAAACAAACAAACAAAAACTGTTAGGTTAGATTTGTTTAATGAATGTACTTAACAAGAAGGCCGTTTGGAAGTGACAAATTAAAGTGCCCTAATAAGTACTATCAAATCTAAATAGAAAAATAATGCACAAAGTAACATTTCTATTGACATAATGAAGTAATAGGCAAAAATAATTTTGAATCAATTATTTGGCTCAAAAAAATTACATTATTGTAAAACATTTTTATAGTGCCCCCCTCGCGCCCCCTAACAGCTTTGGGGCATTTACGTGCACCCATAATAATTGCATCTGCACGCTGCAACATTCTGGGGTTAATGTTGGTGGCTGCTTAATTAATTCTAACAGTAAGGTCTTCTCGAGTTTGGACATAAACCAAATTCTTTAAGTAACCCCACAGGAAAAAATCCAAGGGTGCTAAATCCGGACTTTTTGCTGGCCAAGCTCTTGAACTGCCACGATTGATTCATTTGTTACAGTAATGGCGGTTAAACCAATGCCGAATCACACTTGCATGATGATATAGTGCACCATCGAGCTCCAGTAGCCTCGGAAATAATTCTAAATCATTTTTTTGTGTTTAGCCTTTCACGAAGTATAAAAGGACCGATCAGCCTATTTCCAAGCATTCTTGCCCATACTTTTACTAAAAAGCTTACTTAGTAGTTTCTTTCGTGAACGTTATGGGCCCAAACGTGTTCGTTGTGCCAGCTAAAGGTGCCGTTTCTTGTAAATGTAGCTTCGTCTGTCCATAACACATTGGTTATAAATTTTAAAAAAAAATCTATGGCCTTCAACCAACCACTCCGAAAAAGTAAATCGATGTGGATGGTCTTCCTGAAATAAATTCTGAGATTTTTTTCTCTGATAAACACTGCATCATCTTTTAAAATCCTTTGTACACGACTTTGAGAAAAACCCAAATTTCTAGCAGTACTTCGTATACAAGTTTCTATTTGTAAAACGTTACCTTATTCTCGGTCAAACTCTGTTCATATCATGAACTGGAACAGGTAATGGTTCTAGTTTTTCTTAGTCTTCGATCTACAGCTCTTATCGCAGTGTGAGAGGGATGCCTTTTGTTGGGAAAGCGTATTGCGTACACCCTTGAAGCTTCATTAAAATTTCATTTACAGTTTCCTAAAACCCATATCATGTCTGCATATTCATATACCGCGTACTCCATGGTACAAAGACAAATTATGGTTGAAGCAAATCAAACGCAAGTGAAATTACAGTCTGGAATAAATCTGATTTCAAAACTGAAAGTCAAAATTTGACATTAAAGATTTTGAATGTTTGAATGTAACACCACTTCCAAAATGAAAAACAAATAATTAAAACATAATTTTTATTTCAAATGTATTTTCTATTGATAGAATATGAGTAATATTAAGTTTTCTTTATAGTTCCTTATAAATTGCTGTTGGAGATAACAACATTAACCACACCGAACAAGAAAACTAAGCTGCACAGGACATTTTTTTCAGTTTTGTGTTTATCTTTCCTGGTAGAAAAAGGTTACCTGAAGCTTTAGTGGGAGTTGCAAGACGCCCTGTATAACGTTAAGAGTTTGCAGGTTTTCTTTTACTTAAAAGTAATGTTGTATTTGTCAAATATAGCTGGAATTAGCACTGTACACTTAATGAGTAAAACAAGCATCAACTATAGCATTGTTTGGTTTGTCGTAAAGCCCATTTCGTACCGTTACACTTGGTGCTGAATAATTTGTATTTTCGAGCATGGCAAACACTTGTGTAGTACCACAAGAACCTTCTAAAAAGTATTTCGGCAGCACTGCTGTCCATTGAAGCGGGGGTTTCATTACGGGGAGCTTCGGATGCACTGATTCTAAAAATCACTTTAGTTTTAAGCTTAGATCTGCAATTTTAATTTTATAAATGGCCGATTCTCTTATGTTTTGTTCGTTTGTCTTGTGTTATTCCATTAGTTTTAAGAATCTCGTCTGAATTCACCATTGAGGGATATTGTTATAAAGAATTGCGAAACGCTTCCAGAGGCACAGGTTCGCAGTATAAAAGCGGACCAAAACACTTTCGGGGAGGTCCATTTGAAAAGCGTTGACGAATTCACGTCTTCTTGCTGTTAAAATTTTGCTTAGAAGATTCTGTTTCGTTTACAATACATTTTAAGTTATCTTTTCATGCTTGTATTATTTTGACGTAACGAGAACAAGAGTGAATCTACCTGAGTTAGCATTCCAGTAATCACTCTGTTGAAGCAAATAGAGGATAATTAGTACTCGATAATTAGTACTCAGCTCCTGAAAATAAATCAATCATCAATCATTGATCGAACTAAACTGGACGATGTAGCAGGGACGCAAGGGCACGACCCAAGGTCGCAGTTAACCAGGATATCAAAAACATTTGAACAGCGGCGAACAGAGTCAATGGCAACATTGGCGTGTCATTGCAGAGGGATCGAGATAAAAAACAAGGAAAAGTAGATAGATTATAGTTCTTATTGCTGTGTGAGTTCCCGAAATTTGTTTGTAAATGTTTAATTCCTTTAATTTTACCGTGTTTTAACTCATTGGGGAGATTATTTTAAAAAAGGAGTCTTTGTTTTAATGTATATAAATTGCTGTGGTCGCACGACATGTATAGAGCTAACACGATTGACATTTAAATATCAAAAGTAAAAATATGTTACCGCATGGGGGGAATTATCGTATCGAAGAATTTAAGCAAGATAATCTATGATCAAAAATTATTTTCATCTAGTATGGCTATGGAATATTTCTTAATTTATGAATGTATTTACGTTTATACTTAATTGTCAAACCTGACATTTGATTTTTAAACGGCTTATAGTAGCATTCATAAAGTAACAAATATTCCCTAGTCATACTAGATGAAAATAATTTTTAATCATACTATACATATGAGTATATAAAATAAATATAGATTGCGGCAGGCCATTAGGAGCATAGCACAAGCAAGGGGACTTTACATGTGGCAGTAAATGTATTTAAAAAAATAAAAAGTCGAATGTATGCCTTGTATTTATAATGATCCTAACGACCTACCCCCATCGTACATTAATTTTTCGTTTCTTAAACATCACGACGGCCACATGCATATTCTCCTGGTTTTTGCAATAGTCCTAGTAGCCTGCCGCATTATGTATATTGCCTTTTTACTGGTTAAGATATATCTTTGAGACCATCTTATAAAATATTAAGTCAAAAACTGAAAGAGCAGATACGTGAACAGATCAACACTAGAGAGAGTTTCCAAAACAGTGCATCTTGGCTGTCGTACAACTAAAATCAAAACGCGTATCGGACAAGCAAGGAATACTTTTATAAGTAGGCAAAGATACTCTATATTCATTAACTAATATTAAATCTGCCTGCGAGAATGGCTACTGGCATATACTACAACTCCACGGAAACGACATAAACTTGTAAATATGAAGTGAACTAAATTTTACTTCAGTGTATACACGTGTTTCATCAGCTCCGCTAATATTTCCTTAAATGGTTTCAATTTTAGGAATATTTACATCAATACTGATTTATATCGTTATAGTACCCCTTGAATTGTATAAGAATGTTGATAGACAAAGTGAAAAACGTTTTTTACAAAGAATAAATAAAGACCTACAGCTGACAACAACTGTGAAATGAAGGAAATTAGAATATATTTGCAATTATACGTTACCAGGAAATGTATTAACTGCCATATAATATATATGCAGAGTGTTAAATGCTAATTACGACGCATTTAATTACTATACAGCAAAATTGATTATTTTAAGACACTATATGATCATCCCAATGAGCAATTTTTGTTGGCTCCATTCTAAAATGCTTTACAAAATGTATTCGTAGCATTTTTTTTATTTTATACCGAAATAAGAATTCAGCCATGCTCAGAGATCGTTAAAATTTGACATGTGACTGATAAACCTAGTTAAAAAAAAGAACTCGTCCATCGGATACAAAAATAAAAGAAATGCACTCAAGCATCTAACATTGAAGTCGTTTCTTCATTCAATGGGAATTTGAATACGATTCTGGTAACAATGTCTATTTCATAAAATGACTGTCAAAGTTTAACAATAGGTAACTCAGGGATTGCTTAGATGTTTTTATTTCAAACTTAAGAGTCTTATCAGCATGTTTAATAGTGCCTATTTATTTTAAGTTTAGGGCAATAAAAATTGCTGAAAGTAAGAAAATCTGTTCACCATGCAGTGTCCTTTAAGAAACCTCAATGGATTTTTTCTGTAAAATTATTAGAGGCTAATATTTGAATGTCTTGCAATAATTAAAATGGGATTCAGTATGTTGCGTCCGACGACGCAGCTGCCTGCATACGTTCTGGTAGTTATAGTTTCTAATTCTTTAAGATATCTAAATTATTACAAGCACCCACCCTATTGACACTTTTAACGCCGTTTGAGTCAATTACAAGTAGTATACAAACGAATAAAATGCAAAAAAGAATCAATATTGCCCAATTAAATGTCAATAAAATTGTCTGCGAGAATGTGATAGTACAACGAATTTAATTTTAATTGTATGTTGTATTCTTTTATCATTGTCTGCCTGGGTGGTTGAGTGGTACCCATATCACATCACCATTAAAATGGTAGTACCATATTTTACAAATAAATTAGACATTCCGAGTTTTACTGCTCTAAAAGCGTATTGCACTCACGTGCATTAATATTGTCTAATATTGTCTTCGGTTATACAGTGTGGTCCATTAAGTGTGCAACAAATGGGAAATTTTTTTATTAGTTGTACAATCGAAATTTAAATATTGCCAAAAGTTAGTGCATGTTCGATAACCATATCAGATGCCCTTAGAATGGGTTCAAGTCAAACAATATACAGGGCAGGACAAAAAATATTAAATTCGTTCAAGAACAAAGTTACCTTATTTCAAAAAATATAGCAAAATTTTATTGAGAAAAGTTGTTTAGAATTAAAAGTTATGCTCAAATACAAAGTCACGGCCTTCTATTCGAATTTTGATTCCTTTTTGGAAAATTTTGTATTACCCCCGTATGATACATATTTTTATTATTTTGATTTTATATGTATTTAAAGTAGCCACAACCACATCCCTTTTAACTAACTTTTAGCATCTTGAAGCGTATTTGTAAAATTTACTTGGATTTATATTTTTTTAGGTAAGCCTCCACTTCATGTTTGTTGCAACGATATTTAACAGAACTTTAGAATTTCGCAAATATTCTTTTTAACAAGGCAAATGCTTTACTAATAATAATTTACATATGAAAAACTCTTAATAAAATCAGAATAATAAAAATATGTATCATACGGGGATAATACAAAATTTTACAAAAAAAGAATCAAAATTTGAATAGGAGGCCGTGACTTTGTATTTGAGCATAACTTTTGATTCTAAACAACTTTTCTCAATAAAATTTTGCTATATTTTTTTAAATAAGGTAACTTTATTCTTGAACGAATTTCATATTTTTTGTCCTGCCCTGTATATTGTTTGACTTGCAGCCATTCTAAGGGCATCTGATATGGTTATCGAACATGCACTAACTTTTGGAAATATTTAAATTTCGATTGTACAACTAATAAAAAAATGTCCCATTTGTTGCACACTTAATGGACCACACTGTATATGTTAACATTTATGAGACGCGGTCAGTTTTTCCACAAATAAAAGCGATGTCAGGTGTCTAAACCCTACATTACTGACTTTTAAATAGTAGATTATGCAATGCGTTATTTTGCTGAGGTCCAATTTGTGACTCGAGGGTGAAGCAACAGAAGGCCACATCCATCGCGACGATGGAACCACCCATAATAAAGTTAATAAAGAAAAACGAGAATTAGCAGATAAACAGGAAGGAGCTTGAAAACAAAGCAACAAGCTCCTTTATAACCCCAGGGAATTTCGAATGGAGATAATCGAAGACTCTACGGTCGAACCAGCTTGTTCGACTTTTGTCTAACAGCAACCCGAGCTCATCGATCCGCGCCACCTCTGTGAGATAAGGAGTTGGAAGCGCTAACACCAGCCATGGATCGATTCTTAGGCTCCCACTTGTGTTTGCGGCTGAGAGCTTTCGAGCTCGCACTCCCAAATCATCCGGCCGACAAGCTCCAGCCTCAGCGCCCCCAACAAACTAAGCACGCACTCCCCACGTGCGGCTTGCCCGCTCCAATATCCGACGTCCACAGCGCTTCCAGAAGCACGTCTGCGAGGAACTCTGTCACGTCGCCTTCTCCAACGAGGGTCCATCTGGCTTCGCCCAAAGACGCCTCAAGCTTCCGGCCCGCTCCAGCTGCCTGCCGCCGAAGTGCTTCTCCACCAGCTGTCCTTTGTTCAGCTCCAAGTCAAGCCCCTAGAGTGCCCAATACATTCCAGCGGGAACCCGGCCATCAACCAGCTCCGTGAAGAAGCTCGCCCTTGCTACCAACGCCTCATACACTAGCCAGAGTCTCACGTCTCGCCCACAGAGACGCCCTAGCCATCCACAACAATTTAATCTTAAGCTTTATTCCAATTTGATTTTCTTGTAAATAATGTATACATAGTAATTTTAAACATTAACCAACCAATCGCTGTCTTTAAAATAGGAGCTACACCTAGACTGCTCTTCTTTAACACTCTCTACTGCTGAGCTATTATGTGAATGGTCTTAAAACGCCATTCTTGATATGGTCACGCCATCGCACACACAAAGCCGAGGACGAATCATGTCATGCATATAGTTCACCCAAACATTTGGTATAGGTGTTGGGCACGCAGGATATAATTGTTTCTATTGGGGTTACGATTGCTACGCCAGTTCCGTTTTCGGTTTTCGAAGCATCTGAATATATTTGGGTCCAATCAAGAAGACTGTGAAGGCTTTTAGGTGTGTTTTTATTAAGTTAGAGTTGGTCTCTTCATTGTTATAATGAGTTAAAGTAGTGTCGCAGATGAGCAGATTTATGGTCCAATGAACTTCGGTGGGAGTATTATCTTGAGTTCAGATGTATACCTATTTAATCGTTCGTGGAATGATGGAACAGCTCTCTTCTTTGTTTGATAGATATTGCTGAATCTATTGGAAATTGCGGTTTTCTAGACCGGATTTTCTACTTGCGAACCAATCTTTGTGGCAAAGGCAATACGATATTTTCGTCTGTTGTATAAGGGGGAGCCCCGACTTTGCAGTACAGACTTTCTATCGGGCTTGTTCGTAACGCTTCGTAACTGGGAGTATTGCTGAATTTTTAATTTTCTCTATTTCCTTCAAAAGTGATGTTTTGGTTGATCCATACTCCATAGAGCATTTTTGATAATCTGTGTCCGTTCCTTATGATTTATTTTCCAAGCTCGTTGATTAGATTTATGCCTGCTTGACATGATATGATTAAATGTGTTATATGTGTTTCCAAATGTAATTTGTTGTCAAAGTACATTCCAAGAAACTTTCTATTGTCGACATACTGTAATTCTTGGCCGTACAGTTTTAGAGTCCGAGTTTTTAATTTTGTTGCACTCGTATAAGATTTGTATGACTATTCAATTCACCTGTCATATGTCAAAAAGTAACCAATAAAAATCCAGAATTCTGACGTTTCTTGACCAATCAAAAAAATATCAGTGGATATATCTTCCTAGAAGGTATTCAAGTGACTATTTTTAACAAATGCTATTTTTATTAGAAAAAGTCAATATTAGTGTTCTGTTACTATAGAAATTGCGTAGTTTGTTGCTAAATTTACTGTAAACTAATTTGAAAAAGTAGTTTGGTTCATTAAATAGTCCCTCGAATACCATTCTTAGTCAAAGTTAAGTAGATTATTTTTGCGGTGGTATCACTACTCATGTCCATTGCGCTTTGGATTAGGACTCGTGCTGTCGCACTCGTCCTAATCGTACCAAAGCGCAATGGACATTCGTGACACCACCGCAAAAATAGTCGACATAACTTTGACTACTCATGGTATTATAAGTGAATCTATTTTTGATATTTTTGAGAACATTATAAAACAACAATTATGCATTTCTTAGAAAAAATATGCCATTTATCCTGTATTACTTAATAATAACAAAGTGTTTTCAAAAATGACGAATTGTCAACTGAAACAACAACCTTATAAATATCAGTTTCTACAGCAACAGTAAGGCGTTTAAAGAAAGCGATGCAATGATAAATTTATTTTTCGACTAAAACTAAAGCAGTGTTTTCAAAAATGCTAACTATTCTAATTGTTAATCTTAATGCTATGTTTACGAATAGATACAAATTCAAATTCAAAAATTAAGATATTTTCATGTATACCATGCTCTTGGTATTTTATTCATTCTTTAGCAAACAGCAAATACATTATTTTACCTTTACATTAGAAGTCAATATTTGCTAATATTGCAACATTCTGAAACATCTAAATAAATCGAAAAGTGTCGACATTGCTGCTGGAAATCAGAAACAATTTCACCATCATATAATATTTCGAAGTAATTAGTAGCAATTTTTATGCAAAAATTTAATAAAAATTATTTATGAATACTTCAGGAACCTGTTGACATTATTTGAAAGTGCTCTAAATATTACTAATTACTATCACACTTTAAATATTACTTTTGTAACTGCCCCATTTTCAGATTGCGTAATTACAGAATTATCAAAACGGAGTTAACTATTCCTACACAAGTACAAATCAACAAAATGTAGTTTACTACCTGAAATGAATAGCATCTAATACACTCCCTCTTAGAAACACAGAATAAAAGAATTTTTTACTTGGTCTTGGAGCAAATCTACTTTGTATTTTTTACAAAGACATCCATCTAAAGGACAGCTGGGCTGTGGAACCATAGAACCGTTAATACTACGCGGATGACATTTTTTAAAGACAAACGGTTTTGAAATCTCCGTTTAGTATTATGTGACACGACTCAATTGTGCGCCTTTATTAAACGTGGACCACCTTGAATTTGCCACCGTAGATGTCGACCCCATACTATTCCCGGCTAAATAATTTTACGGAAGTTGTTAGTGAGGAAATGGTTGTTTTATTTATAGAAGTGAATAATGTATACAAGTTACGGTGAACACGATTTTTCTACATTCACAGGATCGATTTCTAGAACACGTCCGCACAGCCTCACAATATATTTCCTCGGCTAATTTAAATAACAAAAGCTATTATTATACACCGAAGCATAAACATATCAAATTTTCAGTTCACTCCTCGCATTTGAGTTTATAGCTTCATAAATACACACAACATGAGTAAATAAATAAACCGTATCTTAAAAACTAAGTTCTCGAAAAATTAAATAAAAGCTTCCCGCTGTTTTACTTAGTTCGACTTTGATGTTATAAATTTGCAATATTTCTTAAAACTTCAGGTTCAAACCTAAAATTATGAGCACCCTTTTGTTTATGAGAGTTGAATATTTTCAGTTCCCATCGGCTTAGCAACAGGTTTTGTTGTTCTTAAAATAACAGCGTAGCTAGCAAAATGATTTAAGCATTCTAGAGGTGACTCAAATATTAAAAAAATTAAATTTATAAATTCCGGTCTACAGTTCTCATACAAATAGATTGGCTAATAAACACACAAATGACTGAATAACGATGAATCACAATGCATTATTTAGTAGTTTCGTGAATAATTTTGATATTTAAAGAATTCGCTGGTATAATCCCAAATGTTGCAAATGGTATTTAGTTATTACATTTTACTTTCCTGATGAAAACGTTTACAAGAATAAAAGTATAACCCCCCTTTGTTATTAAAAATAAAATTTTCCACTTATATTATTATCATATAACAAGTAAAAGATAACTGAAATACAAGTTCTAATGTTAAAAAATTCAGAAATATGTGTTTTGCAGCTTTTTTGGTAACGCCTGTTTAGGCTAATGCTTAGTGAAATATCATCCCGAAAAATAGTACTCATTCAATCGCCCTTAACATACTTATGTATCGGAAACGAAAACCAGCATAAGTAAGATCAAATAAAGACTGTGAATGACAACATTAAATACTACGAACTGTAATCGAAAATACCCTACAAGTGGGAACAGTAAATGATTACTGTTTTACTTACGGGAAAGAGACGAATTAAATGACACGCGCTAAACATAGCGAAATAGTCGATAGATTGTCGGTATCGTTGTCCACATTCGGCTTGCTTCCCAAATAGATTTGGTTGCCCCAGTAAAGCAAAATTGTCTAAATCTATAGTGAAATCAATCTTCAATGATTATCAAAAATTGAAGAAAAGGGTCAAATGTTAACAGATGGTACAAGTAGTCAATACATATGATCGTGTATCTATTACTGATTTCTTCCCTCTTATACATTAAACAACGCTTAATATAACCCATCAAGATCAAGAATTACTTACGTCTTATTGCTATTAAATCTTTCCCGTTTGGTGTTGGCTTACTATCGCCAACGCTACCTTGCAAAAATGACCTCCACAATGACTTCAAACCTGAACACTTTACAATTTACCCAACAAGTAATCTATAATTCTAGAAAATATATAGAAGATGAAAACGAAATTCACCTAACAACAACCCCAAATACAACAATTAAAACACTGTAATATTTCTAAAAATACTTTTAAACACCCCACCAAAAATCAAGGTGTTTCGGGGTCTAGTGGGCTGCCGGAGATCAGGGCTGACATTTAATTATTCGCCCTGGCGGATGGCAGTTCACAGAGAAGCTGCGCTGGAAATATTGCACTTTTCGCTTCCGTACTTCCAAAACCATTAGGTAGTCTTAGACTATGTGATCTGTGATTGCATTCCCGTGGTGGCCCTGTTTAAACCAAACCCTTCGGATCTAGACCGAGAAGTCGATAAACTAACCCCAAGCTATGGTGGAAGCTATCGTGCCGAGAGCTGAATGGCACAGGGTTACAGTGTCTCGAACGATACCCATGGAATACCTGGCGCCCTTCAATGGCCCCTTAGCCTTACTTCTGTAACAGGCTCTCCATGAACGGACCTCCTTCGTGTCTACTCGTGGGATTAATCTGGAAAACGTTATTAACCCTAATATTCCCTTAGAGGAGGGATGTGCAGCAGGTCCTACTCTGATCACCCCAAGAGAGTGCTCCTCCACTGGAGCCTTTCTAGAATCGCTCAATAAAGAGGTAATCATTTGGGGACTCTCCTCAGCAACCGATACTGTATCGCAAAAAGGGCTTCCTACTAATAGAAACCGTTGCAGTGCAGAAATAAGACGGAGTAAGAACGCGAAGGCTAGATTAGCTGCAAGCAACCAACCAGGCCCACCTACAGGTTCTAGCACATAGGAGGAGCTTCTTACTAGAGGCACTACTGCCACAGACCATCTTAGTGCAATGGAGAACAGCACACTCCCTGGTGGAGGCTCCAAGCGAGGCCGCCCAGAAAAGAAGACTAATAGCACACAGCACGCTGAAAAGAGGGTCCGACCCGAGCTCTCATGCAGTCAACTCATCCTGGGCCAATAAATAAATATGTTCCCAGAGCCCCAGAGAGGCACTTTCCATGATATGATGGCTTCAGAAGGATGGAGCAAGGGATCATTTTAGTCATATGCTCCGATGCCTTCTCCAAAATCTGGCTAAAAGAATCCGTCAGTAAAATCAGTTTGGAGACAGGAGTTGAACTGACCAAGATGGTATCCTGAATACCGGGAGCACCTGAGGACGAGGTTACCATCTTAAAAAGGTTAAAACACCAGAATCCGGGTCTTCGGACCGATCTCTGAGGATCCGGCATGCTGGACGGGTCGAGCCAAAGGGCTCAGGCTTGTTTTTGGCGTGGACGGGATCTCCGTGTCGGTTCTGAAGAAACTCAGCATGAAGGCATGTGCGATCATGGTAAAAATCTCCTTCTGGGACCCTAAACGTGCAAAACAAAAGCCGCCCGTAGCGGAGCTTGCAGACAGGAAGTGTCTGACTCTGCTGCAGAGGCAGAGAACGTGGTGGAGGAGCAGAAGAAGGACTGGACATTTTTCTCTTAAGGAATAGCATCAATCTCCTACAAATTAACCTGCAACACAGCATAGCAGCTTCCTATGCTCTGAAAAGGAGGCTTACGACTGATAGTATTATTATAGTACTTATTCAGTAACCCTGGGTGCGACATGGCTATGTTCAGGAGCTATTATGTCCTAATAGCGGTTCTCTATTTTATTGCATAAATGCGGTTTTGCCGAGAGTTTGTATATACTCTTCGGTACTAACCGATATACATATATTGTCCAATTTCTGTTCCAGGGATCTAGTCGCAGTCAAAATTGGTTTCATAAATGGCAACAGCAGGAAATACTTTGTTCTTAGTTCTGTCTACGTCCACTACGAGGCACAGGAACTGCTGCCCACCCCAGAGTTTAAGGAACTGGTAAGTTACTGTGACACAAATAATTTACCTCTGCTGGTAGGCACGACGTAAAGGCGTACTTGAGTATCTCAACACTACGGAATTAGAGGTATTAAATCATGCTTTGTCACTGACAGAAGGCAAGAAGTCATCGACATAAGAGTGGGCACAGCCACGGTCGCTCCGTTTGTCAAAGACTGGCAGGTATCGATGAAACCTTCCCTTTCGGTTCACCGTCATATCACTTTCAATCTATATCTAAAGTGGCCGCCAGTGTCGAATATATTTAGAAACCCCAGAGCAGCCAATTGGGAAGGCTATAAACAAGACATCCGAATTGATCAGAATAATCCCAAAAAATTCTGGCGAGTTAGAAGAGAACGTTGATCTCGTACATCGGTCTATTTAACAGTCATACGGGACCAAGTATACCATACTGGGCTTAGAATTGCCACTGGTTCACATCGCTTTACGCCTATTGAAAACCTGCACTTTATCAGTGGCAAACTTTCACTGACATATCGATACTATAATCAGTTAATAATGCATCAGCCATGCAACATCCGATCTAAACATTTAACATAAGGAAATTAACTGTATGCAAAACCTTATCCCCAAAAAAATCCCCTTAAAAAATCCGTGAACAGTAATTGAATCATACAAATATAAACACAATACCTAAAATATGATAACCTACCCTAACGGTATTGCACGTTTCGAAGAGATCTGTTATACAATTAAGATTTACACCGATGGTTCTAAGGATGAACAAAGCACAGGAGCTGATTTCTACTCAGAGCACGATAATGGACTGTATAAACTAACGCATACTAATATCGCTGAAAATGGAGCAGTTAACCAACTGGCAAAGGAATCTGCTGGCCAACTACACCAGCATGAGAGATATATTCCCAGAAGCGACGACAAAACTGTAATTAAAAGAAAAGTAATGGTCGAATAAATGGCCCGAGACAGTAAAGAGAAGAAAGTGCTTTTCACCTGCGACTATATTAAAGCCTACGTATGATGAACCTATATCAAGAAATGAGGAAACTGTATTAAACAGACTGAAAACATGTCATACCAGAATAACACGCGATAATCTTCTGAATAGACCCGTGTGGCAAATGTTCAGAATGGTTTGTTAGTTTAAATTTATTAATATTACCATTTGTCATTAATAGCTTATGCCACCATAACCGATTTTGTTTTGTTTATTTTTTAATAGGGAACAGTGAAAAACGGCCTTGCCGATCTTTTCCCTTTTGGGCATGTAATATTATTTTCTTGGTTGATGTTTTCTTTTTTATGTCTTGTTCTTATTATACTATGTACGTTTTACTTTTTTTTGTAATTTAAATTACAATCATGCTCAATAAACATTATTATTATTCTTATTATTATAAACCAGAATGTGCCGAGCGTTATTTATACCTAAGTGCTGCGCATATCTTGTATAAGTGTCCCGGACACTATACAGCCAGATCAGACTATGGACTCAGTGATAGTCTCAACAGTACATTCAAATCAATTGCAAAAATAATAAATTTTCGCAGGGACATTGAACTATTAAAATTATTGCAAATAATATTATAGTGGTCCAGTAAGATCTAGGTAGTTCGATAGCATATATATTACCAATTAAACGAAATAGAAGAGTAGCAGCAAATATTAAAAGTTGCGGAGAAATATAGTACCACACTGCATGTAGCAAATAAATAAATCTATGAAAATGAATCTAGAAGTTATAGCATTAAACCGAATCTTGAGGAAATATTATATATGGTTTAAAGACATATTTATGATGGGTAATCTTACTGAAACTATAACCACTTATCAACTACGAGATAAAGATATACAAAAGTAAGACTAATGTTTTCAAGAATTATAGAACTTATTTTTCATGCCACGTGGACTATTTACTTACGTATTTCTCTAATATAGCAACTGCCCTTGTTAGATTTTTTTATCTTAATCGCATACTCTTCTTAGCATTTTTGGGCTAAGTACGTCTCTATACACTTTCAAGTAATTTACGAGTGTAAACAGTTTTGTTTTATTATCGTAGTTATTTTAAGCGACGGCTGCCTACGCCTTATTTAATCAAGTTGATCTCTCCGTGTTCCAGTTAATTTCCGCCGCCTTGTGTCATGTTTTCTTTGCCTTTCCTACTCGTTAATGTTCCGACTAACGGTCGCCTGATAACGCATTTCATTTAATAAATTTTCCATGCTATTTCACCGAATAATGACTGGACGCGTGCTCCTCGGAATTTGCTATCTAAGATTGCAGTAGCCGTTGCCTATTAAAAAACAAAGAGCACTTTGGATGCCTTGTTAAGTTTATGCGTGTCATGAATTGAGATGGCTCCTAAGTTAACTCATGCAGCTCGCAATACGAAGTACAGCACCGAACTCAGAAGATTCGTGCCTCGTCAATTGAACTAAGCAAACAAACGTTCCAAAGTAAAAGAAAAAAATCGATCCATGGATCGTAAGTTAAAGAAGGCACTGTTGGGGAAAAAGGCGTGTGTGTAAATAGCTGCTTGTCGAGGCGGTTCGCCAGTAGTCCAAGGATAAAAATTTGGGATTTGAATATCACCAAGTTTTTCGGTAAATTAAAGCAAGTGCCTTTGCTCAACGGGTTTTAAACAGTAATCTGATAAAACACCACGGGTGTTTAAACGACGTGATGTGCGAACGAATATCATCACAGTATAGGGTAGTTTAAGATTACACAGTTACACCGGGCGTAAGTTGTAGATGTTATTAAAACCCCAACTGCACTGTGGATTCACAACAATTGCCCAAAGCAGAATTTGGGGTGCCACCAACCCCTTGCAACATCCACTATTAAGGTCTCTAGTCAGGTACCTATCTTTAAGTACATAATAAGGTGTCTATCGGAATGCTCTACTCCCAGTAATGTGCTTAAATTCTCTCGCATAATTAGTGATTAATTTTAGCTAACGTCATTGCAGGTTGTTGTGTTTGTTTTAACCTCGCACTGTTCTTTGTGCTGCTACATAGAGATTTTATGTGTGTGTGACCTACTTTTTATTTTTGTTAACGTTTATTAGAATGTGTTTATTACGGTCGGTAATAGGTCAAGATTCGAGTCGAGATACCTACGTTACATTATTTGATATGTTTTTACCGGATTGTTTACTTGCGTTTTGAATATTGGAAATTGATTTATGTGTTGCGTGATTGTAGTTACATTGTAGATTAAGTAACAAACGAGTTCTGGGATTGGAACGTGTCATTGTTGAGGTAGAAGAACTCAACGTTTCGCTCACTTCCAGGGGCTTTATCAGGAGAAAATAAAAAGACCACGGTAACTCAACGTGTAAACCACGCCAGAGGCGAAACTCTTTTGCAAAGTAAGGGATAGAAAAGCGGCGATGGCTGATGATGAACCGAGACCCGACTTGAGACAGCGCTGGTGCTCAGAGATGTGAGTTTTTACTGAACGTCCTGTTTCACCAATGTATACAGCATTATAAGAACAAGGGACTCCAAAATCATCTACATTGTAGGTTGCCTATTTGGCACTTGACGTCATTTCCATGTCTAAAATTGCTGTGTTACCAAAACCCACCCCGTATATCTCACCCGAAATGAGGCTAAATGGCCTCCATCCAGCGGTTGGCGCATTATTCAAAAAGTTCGGTCTTTAATTGATCACACCTCGTATATGGGACTAATAATAATTTGTTGATTATAATTCCTAAAATTTGAGAATATATTGATTTGGTGGGATTGCAGATAGTTCGATGTGAGTTTTTTTATGTTCAGGTTAGTTTGTTGCGAGGTTAAATTACCTTGTATTACCATAGCTACTTCTCCGGTTGCTAGGTCGCCTGTTGGGTGTTTGTTATATATGGTATAACCACAGAATAAAAACCTAACGGACTCAGAAGCGACACTCGCGGCGGCGCCCAGTATCCGATTTCAGCTATGGCGGCCATATTTAAAAACAGTAGATCAAGAATAATATGTTGGTGGCACTGTAAGTTTATGTCAAATTTGAGGTTATCAGGTTAGGTTTTGCGTCAGTCTGTGTCAAACTGACCTCGAATTTGACATAGACTAACAGTGCCACCAACATATTATTCTTGATCTACTGTTTTTCAATATGGCCGCCATTGCTGAAATCGGCTACTCGAACATCAAACGTGCCGCCACGAGTGTCGCTTCTGAGTCCGTTAGGTGTTTATTCTATGGTATAGCCTCTGATATTAGTATTTTGGTTTCGTTTTAGACGCGTTTCTTGTAGTAAGATGCATTGTAATGATTTATCATTTAATATCAATTTTATTTCTTCTAGGCGGGTGAAGTCAGCTTCATTATGGGATAAAGTGTCGCCTTTATACGCTATGCTTGATTTGGATACTGTGCCTTCTTGACCTATCTGTACGTTGTCAATAAGTTTATTAACTATTCGTGTGAATCTGTTTCTTATGTTTCTCTGAGTAAAATTGAGATATAAATGTTAAATTATTTCTATGAGGACAGTACTGCCTGCTGTATAATTTCTTGCACTCTTGATAGCGTCAGCAGAGCCATTGCTGTTTTCTATGAAATATTGAAATTGATTGTAGGTTAGTGTAAGTATTCAAGTGGATTGGTTGGTATTATTTCAGAAACTGGTTTTTGGTGTTCCATTACTTCATCGCTTGGAGACAATTATTAAACAGAATTTTATGAGTTATTTTTTTAGTAAATTCTGCGGTATTACTGGGGAAACATTGAATAAAATTACTCTCGTGATGAGATAATTACTATGCGTTTCTGGAAATCGCTACATTTAATTTTTATTTTGCTGTGATTCACGATTATTTTATCCGCTATAGCTTTATCAGATAGGTTGAAATTGTTAAGACCAGACGCCTCAACGCCTGATTGCCTGGACATAATTTACCTATGTTAGGTCGTCTATTGTATCTAAAGTATGAACAAATGTTATTTTCGTCTAGTATGGCTATGGAATAGTTCCTAATTTATAAATGCAACTACGTTTTCACATAAATGTTAACCTGACCTTTGCCGTTTAAGTGACTTATAGTTGCATTCATAAATTAGGAACTATTCTGCAGCCATACTAGAAGAAAATCATGTTTGATCATACTATGTAATAGTGACCTGATCTTAGATAGGTAGGTGTGATTGGATTTTGAGCAATTTTGGAATAGGTAAGGTTATTGTTTTCTCTAAGGGAAAGGAGTTGGGAGCTTCTGTAGTTCCAGTTTGTGTACAATTAAATTTGTTATTTAGTATTTAACATAATTATGCTGGTATGCCAGCATGTGCATGATATGCACCGACCGCAGAGATGTCTTACTTCCATTCGCAAGCGTTGTAAATACTCGCACGCACTGTGAAATACGTCCACATACAGGCACTCACAGATACATACACCATCTGCTCAATTTTCTAACTAAATATTTTAAAAATTATAACAGATGTCCGGAAGTGCATCCTTACTCTGTAGGTATTTAGAAACATGAACAATGGAAATAATGTTCTTATGCAAAAGAACAGTATTTGTAGGATAATTTCAATAATTGATTACCTAGTCCAAGTAAAATGTTTGGCAACTAACGCAGCTGGAGAACGACGCATCTAAACATCTTTAAGCAACAGTACTCTTTTTTACGTGATATTGATCAGGAAATTCAAACATATCATGCTAATATCGTGTATTTCAATAATATTAATTACTTTCATAATTTGGGCGCAATAGAATAAAATAAGTGTTTTATATGCGAAATAGTAATTCCCTCTTACCAACTTGTAACGCTTTTAAATGCATTTACAAAACATAACAAAGCCAAAAGTACACACAGACAGCTTCCGTGGGGCATGGGCAAACTTTTACTGTGCAAATCTAAGTGTTTCTGTCTAAAAGTCAATTCGCTAGCGACGTAGAAAGTATTTATTAACTGTAAAGAGATGGTTGACGTCCACTAACTCGGAATATGACGGCTAAGGCGTCGAGATGAAGCATACACTACTGCAGCTGAAATATTCAGCGGATCAATTTATTACTGCAAGGGGGAAATATGTCCTACCGGCGACGTCACGAAGTATATGCTGTGATTTATAGATCATATTAGGCGAGTCGCAATCCAATCGACGTATTAACAGCTTTCATAACCTTCCTTTATGAAGAGAAGCTTAAAACGGGCGTTTAATAGGCAAACACTAACGTAAACACGCACATAAAACAACACCACTTTTAATTCTAAATAGAAATAAGTATAAATGTTATAGTTACGAAGGGGTACTGGGTAGATAAATAACATGCACATGACATGCTAAACTTATACAGAAACGAGGTAATTAGAATACAATGCGATTGTAACAATATGCAGATGAAGGCTAAACAAGGTTACAGATTGATAAACGACGTTTGGGGAGCTCCTGCTCTCAAACGTCCACCTGGTGCGGTAGAATGACTATGACCAGACGTGGGGCAGAGCAATCCCACAAGAAGGTCGACTGGATGACGGTAATGTTGAAATCCGACTTGAGGCACCACTGGCCCACGACTAAGGTTGCTTAGGCGGTAAAGATACTGGAATCTGACAATAAAGAAAGTAACTTGGATGGCTGAAACCTGGAGATAGAAATTCGCCCAAGAAAATAGTAATTCAGCGGAGTCGAAGAAACACCAAGGCAACGTAATCAAATTTTAATCAGATAAGAGAGTCGAGTCGGAACCCGTTAAATCATGGGAGTTCCGCAGGACAATGGCACCCTCCAACGGGTATATGCGGCTTAGAAGTCGTGAATATCCGATGAAACATCGTCGCATCGTGTAGTAATCGGGATAGCCCTACTAATACACGTCTAGCTTCTTTGTTTGTTCCTAGACTACCCTTCTTCAGCCATGCTTAGTTCCCGAGCAGCCTTTTATCCCTAGGTGGTATTTGAGACTAACTCCAGTACGTTAACAGCCGCGACGGCAATCGGAACTAAAATATCGCCTATGCTATCCATCACATCCGCAAAAATCCGGCGAAAGAAACAAATGTGCTTGAATACTGACGCCAACGTCTACTGCCCAGCTATGCTCGCAGAAATATAAAGAAACACTGAAAAGTTACAGTAGACATTCATGTTGTAATTCTACACATAGATAGTAAACTTACATTTAAACAAAATTGTGCACCGTGACAATAAACATTATGGTTGTGACTTGTTTGTACTAGCTGATTAATATTTCTCTAATTTAGATTGACTTTTTTTGCTGATTTATACACTTCCAAAATATATATAACAAAATTTCTGACAAAGAGTTAAGTACCTTATACTGTGTATTCCACAATACAGAGTAACACATAAGTATGGTCATTAAATTAATGGGTGTATTGTATACTGACCCCATTGGAAGTGCACAGTGCACTAAAAATTAATCGCCTATGGAAAAAAGTTGGCATTAAGGTCTGGTACAATTTTTTGATAACCACTGGCTAAATCAGATAAGAGTACATTAACCTAATGCACCGCATGTGATAGAAATACCGAAACAACTGTTTTTTTTTTGTATATTATATTCAAATTCGGTTTTATCGCTATTACCTGCGCGAACTTATGTTTATAGAAATTCATTCCAGTGACAGTCAAAAAGTTTAAGCAACTATATTTATTTTTTTGTGGAATTATTACTAATTCTAAATAGTTTATTATGCAAAGTTGTTCTCTTTGATGTCCTCTAACTGCCTTTAAATTTCATGACCATATTTGTATATCACCCTGTACAATACTCTCAGAATACCAACACAAAAAAAAGTTAAAATAATCTTCTAATTAAACACACCTACACTATATTTTTAATTTTCTTTTATCAATTTTTTAATTATCATAGTGCCTCTATCGATTTTATTAACAATTCACCACAGTATTACAATGGGCAATACAAAGCTACAATACTCTAGTGAGCTGTGGCTGAACCTATATTTTACGTCCGGTTGGAGCAGCCATGTTAAGGGTTACGACGCACGCGGACATATGTATATTTACGCGTGAACACGCATACTGTTATGTAATTGTCCCTTCCAACTCAAATTGTCACATCCACCCCTTTATACTTCGTGACATTTTGTTTGAAACGCTTCTCACTTCAAAATGTCAATAAAATTCCCGAGGCGCGTGTAACTCTCAAAACTGAACATTTCGGCGACCGCTAATACGCTTTTATCCTGATTCTAAGTTCTACCTCACTAAAGAAGGGACCATTTGGCTTGTTTGTACTTTATAAAGATAAGGAAGAGCGAGTAGAAGTTTCTAAAGCAAAGCTGCAGCGTTTCGCCCGCTTTATCTGTATGTGCAGATGTCAGCAGTAGAATGTTTCTGTACGCAATTAAACTTTTATTAGCGCATAAAAACATCCGTTCTCTAAACTACGTAGATACGGCTTGTTTTAGTGTTTTTTTACCATACATACACACTGGTAGCAATGGGAATTGTACCCTCTTTATCTTGCGCTGGTATTCCTAGAAAGTTCGCAGCGCTAATAAAACGCGTTCGCTATCTCCCTCGATCAAGTTAAAAGCTTATTCTCATCTACATAAATAACTAATCTGCTGGCTCTACAAAAAATATTGTGGGCTCTAATTGTAGTAAGTCACCCATGGTTCACAGAATCCATCGGTGACCTATATATTTTCATCAAAGAAAAAAATGGGTTATTGATCGCGTCTCATGAATAAGCTTCGGTCTTGGAATATGGAACATAAGTGAAATGCTATTGAGTCTTAAAGTAATTGATTATCGACGTGTTAATATTAAAACTACTGTATTGTGAGTATATAAAATATCTACACACATACTGTAGCAAAAGCGAAAATTCAGACATAAAAGCAAAGGGGTTAGCTAACTGGTCTACAGGCTTTTTATATTTTAAAATCGCTATACAGTGTGTAAAGTAAAGTAAATGCACAATATTTGTAAATGTTTATGGAGGTTAATCTAACTTGATGAAACCGTTTCTATGTAAAAATTTTACAAAAAAAGCAACTTCCTTAGCTTTTTAGTTTTATTCTGTGCCACTTTAAAACGGTTCGACAAAATGTCATCAGATTTTTAAAACATGTTCGTATTGGCCAGTACATTAAACTGTTACTTAAAATAATTCAAAATTATGACATCCTTGACCACTGTCAACGAAAGGCGAAGTGATAATCTTAAATAAATATGAAAATTTTCGTAACTTTAAAAAATTTGAAGGTTTTAAAAATATGCGAAGCTTTTTTCCACACCTATGCAAAATGAGGTAGCCACGCGCATTACTTTCAACTGTCAATATCAACTGATGGTCATTGATTTCAGAACTAAACAAGAAAAACTAATAATCGTAGGCAAAATATTATTGAAACTAGAAATATAAGAAATCAAGCAAAAAGCAGGGTAATTGATTATTGCTTATAAAAAAAATTAAAAATTCTAAGCTGTTGCTTTCGTGAAACAATATTATACTACCAATATTTTTCAACATCAGGTAGTTTCACCTCTTATCCATGTCCAGCGTGGTTCTATTTCAGGCCAGCGACTAGCTCGGATATGTCTGTCACCTTTGTGATTCTTCTACTCCACACATTGCTTTTTTGATGTCGTACAGTTATATTGAGCATTTCTCGCTCCATCGCCCTTTGTGTCTCGCGCAGTTTTCCTATTATATTCTTTGTGAATGTCCTATGTATGTGCTCCATAGGCAAGTACCGTCAATAAGCATTGCTCAAACATCCTAGTTTTAAATCTTTAGGGGCATATTTCAATTTTTTAATATGAAACGGAATTTTCTAAATGCTGCCCATCCTAACATTCATCTTCCGTATATTTCGTTCGTTTAATTTTATTTCCCCTGTTAATTTTAAGAGCGAAGTATACAGTGTGTCCCAGATCGAGTAGGATTGCATGGCTAATTTTCTTATCATTGAAGATGGAGATTTGGTTAAATGGGCAATGTTTTGCAGTTTCATATGTTGATATACAATCTGTTTGAAAAGGTTCAAAATGTCGAACCAGTCAGAATTTATTAAAAAAAACTCAAAACTGTCATTTTCTTGTATGTCAAATATCTTCGTAAGTATAAGAGATGCGAAAAAAAGTTTCAGTTGAAAGTCACTGTTCTCGATGAGACCAATTTAAAATTGGTATCGAACCAAAATTAAAGATGGCTGCTTTTGAGGTACTCTTATCAACTTCCTTAAGTTAAATGGGCGCCATGTTGGATTTTTATGTTACTGAATAGAATTTTTTATTCTCTTTTCAAAGATGTAAGATAAAGTATGATTGAATAAAATATTCCAGTAAAATTCATTGTTTTTACAATTTAATCGAGTAGGCTTACATGGACCTAAACAAAAACAAACAAAACGTAATATTGATAATCACATGAAATTATCAAAATGTTGGCCCTTGTTAGCTAAACTTAGTTGACACCATTTGACGACACGACAGGTTACATTACGCAAACTTTGTTATTGTTTTTCATCATAGCTACTTAACCTATTTGATTATACATTTAAAGTTTTTTTTAATGATTCCTCTTTATTTACAATCTGCCATACAATAAATAGCATTCAGTAAATTTTGTGTAAGTTTACATGACTTGTGGGTTATTGCTTTATTAACAATTTCTTTTAATTACCCTATAATAGTTAGGAGTTTGATTCAAGTACCTTAAGCTAGTTAAAACTAATCTAAAACTAAACTTAGGGCCGGTTGCAGAAAGCAATGTTAAGTCTGGTGTTAGCTAACATCGCGTCAAAGTGAACAAAATCGCATCAAATTATGTTTACTAATGTATTAGTTACCATAAGCATTTGAGATTTGATTCGTTTTTGTTCACTTTGACGGATGTTAGCTAACACCAGACTTAACATTGCTTTCTGCAACCGGCCCTAAGTGACTTGTATTAACATTAATAATGATTAAAATATAGGTAAATCTATTTGGTAAGTCCAAGGGTTTGAACCTCTTCAGACGCCGCATTACACCAGCACTTAGTGGATCACTGGCCAGATTGTTTGGGTGCACACTAAGCCGGGCACTATAATTGCCACTCAGATTTGTGACCATTTCACTGACCGAACTAATTCCAAGATCGCGGCTTATGACATCATTTGGAACGTACCAAGGGGCATCCATTATTTGGCGTAGCACTTTAGACTGAAACCGTCTGATATATTTGTGGAGGAGTTAGCAGCTGCAGCCCATAACTGAAAACCGTAGGTCCATATCGGTCGAAGGATTGTTTTATAAAGTAGTATTTTGTTGGCCGTTGATAACTGTGAGTTTCTAGCTAGTAACCAGTACATTTCCCTATATTTAAGCCCTAATAGTTTTCGTTTGGTCCAGATATGGTGTTTCCAAGTGAGACGTCTGTCTAAATGGATACCTAAGTATAACTGTGTCTTGCTGGGGAAGTTGTTGGCCGTTTAGAAGAACTGGAGGGCAGGTTTCTCTCCTCATTGTAAAAGTTACATGAGTGGATTTTGATTCATTGGCCTTAACTCGCCATTTTTTAAACCAGATTTGCAATTTGCCGAGATGAGTTTCTAGCTGTTGCGATGCTATGTTGGGGTCGTGATGGCATGATAGGATGGCCTTGTCGTCGGCATATGTAGCAATTGTTGTTTGCGTGGTTGTAGGTAAGTCTGCAGTATACAACAGGTACAACAGCGGTCTCAATACATTAGCCCCGGGGGAATCCAGAGTTGATTCGGTATAAGGTAGTAAGCTCGCCTTGCACTTTGACTAAAAAGTGTCTGTGATTTAGGTATGATTTTACTACTAGGTAGAGATCTGGAGGTAATACATGCTTGAGTTTATATAACAGTCCTTTGTGCTAGACCTTATCAAAGGAATGGCCCACGTCAAGGAATACTGCAAAGCAATATTGTTTTGCTTCCAACGCGTTGTTTATTTTTTGTACTAGTCTATGTACTTGTTCTATAGTCGAGTGCTGTACACGAAAGCCAAATTGGTGTTGTGGAAGTAGATTGTTTTGCAGGATTATAGGTCCTATTCTGCTTAATATAAACTTTTCATACACTTTCGAGAGAACTGGAAGCAGGCTTATTGGTCTATAAGAGTTTGCCTGTTCAGGTGGTTTACCTGGTTTTAATATTAGTATTATTGTGGCTACTTTCAATTGATCAGGCCAATAACCCAGTCTGAGAACAGCATTAAACAGCATTGTTAGGAATTTGTATCCATTTTCTGGTAGTTCTTTTAGAACTTTACTGGTAATTAGATCATCGCCTGGCGATTTGTTATTTTTCAGGCTTTGAATTACAGATTTGATTTCTTTAGTTCTAAGTCGTTTGCTAGGTAGGTGCATTTGAAATGGTGATGTTAGACATTGCTCAACTTCGTTTTCTTCTTCTGGAGTGGCCTCTGAGGGGTGTGGCTCAAATACCGTCTCTAAATGTTTAGCAAATACCGTCGCTGTTTCGATAGGATTTCTTGCTCATGAACCATGCGAAGAGAGGGAATGTGTTGTATCGGTTGTTTTAACTTTTTTGTGGCTCTCCATGGAGAGTAGTCAGAAGCTGCAGATGGAGATAACGTTTCCAGATAGTGCTGGACAGCTTGATTTTTAAGACATTTAAGAAGTAATTTAAGTTTAGCAGTAGCTCGATTAAAGTTCGTTCTGTCGATTGGAGATCTGGTGCTTTGCCATCGTCTTCTTAATTTCCTTTTTCCTGCTATTAGTCTTTTTACTGCAATGGGACATTCGTCAGACCGTGTATGTGAGGTCTCTCTTGGAGTCGCAGCCCATGCCGCATTTTGAACTACTTGGTTGAAGTGCTCTATAGCATTTAGTAGGTCGTCTTGGGTTTTTAGCGAGATTTCTAGCAGTAGGTTTTCTTCTACTTTGTTTGTAAAGCAGATCCAATCAGTTCTGTTAGTGCTTAGGTCTGGAGGTTTTTCTATGTGCACAGGCTGAGAGCTAAGATTAAGTAGAACTGGAGAATGGTCGGAAGTAAGATCAAGACAAGACTTAATCTGTAGAAAGTTTAAGCTTGTTTTTAATAATGAAGTGATCCAGGAGATGAGGCAATTTATTGACATCAGAAGACCAGTAGGTCGGCTCTCCGGTGGATATAAAATTTAGGTTGAGTGAGGTTTTCGTTTTCATCAGTTCTCGACCCTTAGTGGTTGTAATCCTAGAACCCCAACTTGTATGTTTAAAATTAAAGTCACCGCTTGCGATGATGCGGTTGCCAAGTGTTTTAAGGTAGTGCTCAAAATACTGTTGTTTAATAGCATGCCGTGGTGGACAGTAAACTGCTGAGAGAACCAATGGTCCAACCCAGTCCTCAACTACAACTGACGTAGCTTGCAGATGCACTTCACTGTATTTGCTAATTTCAAAGTGTTTTGTTGTGTTTATAATGATAATAGCAGTACCAGCATGGCCAGTTCCATCTGGCTGCAGTGTTGCATAGGTGGTATAGTTATGAATCTTCAAGAAACTTCTCTCAGTAAATCGAACTTCTGAGATTAGCATAATATCTATGTCATGTAGTTGTAAAAATGTCTTAACTTCAACAGCGTGTTGTTGTAGGCCATTGGCGTTCCACTCAGCAATTTTTAGTATTTGGGCCATTACGAGAGTTTGGAGACAAGTGTCGTTAAAAGGTTCAACATGGTTGACATCTGTTCGACGAGGTTCTTCATCATCTGCTTCAGTTCCTGCATATCATTTGCTGCTTGAGTTGATTGTAGGATTTTATTTTGTTGTTGTCTCTTGTACTTGGTAAGCTCTACCACTAACAATATGTGCATGAGTGATGCCAGGCTGTATTAGCCTTGATAGGCCTCCGTTTGTCTGTTTAGGTCTGAGTGGTGGGAATGTTTTGTGTTGCAACTCTTTGTATATAGCGCCGGGTAATTGCCATTACACAGGACACATTTAACATCATCGCTTTTAGTTTTGCGTAAGCATTGCGTGGTTAGATGGTTGCCTGTACATTTTACGCAACGAGGGCTTCTGTTACAAAAATTCTTTGTGTGACCCAGCCTTTGGCACCTCATACACTGCGGGATTTCTCTCTTTGGTCTGGGTGGTTCAAATTTTACTAATGAATGCGCGAGAGTTTATTTATGTTATAAATATCATTATTATGACAGTTTTAAGTTCCACATAATATAGCGGTAATTGTGTCTTTGTAGTTCGGTCCCTTATATTTGATATGATTGTGACTACATGAGCATGCTTTTCTATGGCCTTCTTTAGAATTTCAATGACAGTAGTTGGGTGAATATTACGTAGTACAACTCTGAAGTTGCGATTTTCTTTAAGTTTGAATGAGTGAAATTTCGTATTTTTTTCAGCTACGGCTTTAATAATGGCAGAGTATTTTTCAGAAGATGCAGGTAAAATTTTAACTTCATCGTCGAATAGTACTTTTATCTCATATTCGTCTTTGGCTGTGCTCTCCAAAAGCTCAAGCAATAGTGGCAGGAATTTAACTGCTGATACAAAAATTGGTTTGGAATTTTTCTTAGTAGAAGTTTGGTCAGTGTCATTGGTGGTTAAAGTGCTTTCGCTTTCTAAATTACTGTAGCGATTTGATAGCGCAATTGGTTTGTTTAGCCAGTAATTTTTGCTTGTTTAAGTTGAGGTTGGGTGTTATCTGTACTTTTTTGTCTTTTTTTATTTTCCACAATTTGCCAATCTTGTTCTTGCAAAAGTTAAACTTGTGATTGTGACAAATATGGAACACTGTAGGATTGATGAGGTGCTGCAGCTCTTACAGATGTATTTGATTGTTGTTGGGTTGAACTTATCGGATATTGCAGGCGCGTACCGTCAACTGGCAGGGCTTTATAATTGAGACCAGAAACAAATCGGCACATTATACGAGTTGCTTTGGTCTGCCTGTATCGGTTTAGGTTGTTGATTAAAATGATTAATCACTAAGAATAATGGCGCCGACGTGGTCACAAGACTTTATACGAATAATGTTGCATTGGAAAGTGTGGAAAGACTTACTTACCTTGGATGTCTGGTAAATGATCAATGGGACCACAGCAGAGAGATAAGGCAAAGGATAGAAAAGGCACGAACAATATTCTTAAAAATGCGCAATGTGCTTTCTAGTAACACTCTGAGTCTACCACTGCGTATGAGAATAGTTAGGTGCTACGTGTTTTGCTGTACGACGTGGAGGCCTGGACACTCACGGAAGCTACTACCAAGAGAAGTGAAGCATTTGAAATGTGGGTGTTCCGACGAATTCTGAAAATCAGCTGGACAGAACATGTGACTAACAACGAAGTCTTAAAAAGAATGGGAGTGGACAGAGAACTGATGAAGACCATTAAAGTAAGGAAACTTACATATCTAGGGCACATCATGCGTAATGAAAAATATGCCTTACTCCAACTAATCATTCAAGGTAAAATAAACAGCAAAAGAGAACCGGGTAGAAAAGGAATATCCTGGCTGAAGAACCTAAGCCAGTGGTATGGTAAAACATCCAATGAACTCTTCCGAGCGGCTGTTAACAAAGTCTCGATCGCTATGATGATAGCCAACGTTCGCTGAGCGGATAAGGCACACAGAAGAAGAAGATTAAAATGATTCGGTACATTTTGGAAGTAAGCCATAAGGTTTGTTTAAGTTTTATTAATATCAAAATTATTAATAAAAGTCAGTCGATAATGCAATCTAAGAGCGATTGACCCGGAGGTCACTTACTTGTAAGCCTGGTTCCAGAGCACAACGATCGAACTTTACACTCCGAGAACCAAACGAGAACTCATTTAAAAAGTAATATCACGATGTTTTTTGTAACTCAAGTACTTAGTACTGAATTAACATATTACTAAGTATTATAGCAATTACATACAAAGGTTTTCTAAAATAAATTTCACCTAATTTTATTTGGATCCACGTAAGCCTCCTTGATTAAAATGTAAAAACAATCAATTTTACTGGAATTTTTTACTCAATCATACACTATCTTACATCATTGAAAAGATAATAAAAATTCTATTCAATAACCTGAAAATCCAATGTAGCGCCCACAAAAGCAGCCATCTTTAATTTTGGTTCGACACCAATTTTCAATTCGTCTCATCGAAAACAGCGACTTTCATATCAAACTTTTTTTCGTATCTCTTATACTTACGAAGATATTTGACATACAAGAAAATGACAGTTTTTAGTTTTTTTTTTTAATAACTTCTGACTGATTCGACATTTTGAACCTTTTCAAACAGATTTTAAAACAGCATATGAAACTGCAAAACATTGCCATTTAACCAAATCTCCATCTTTAATGATAAAAAAGTTACCCATGTACTCCCACTCGATCTGGGACACACTGTATATAAGTGCACATTTTTAATTTTTGGTCGTTGTTTGGAAATATTGTTTGCATATTAATTTAAATGTGTGGAAGCGATTTTAATAGACTCTCGTTATACTATGTGTTTCATAAAATTTATTACAAACTTGTAGCAGTATACAAATAGGTCAAGGTTAATGCTAATGCGCGACATTATTAATTTCTTCTCTCAGTCCCGCATAACATCTAGAGGGGTTCAGCTGCTTGGCTCTCACCGTGAACGCAAATTCGGCGAATTACGTTTACCATTTTGTGAATTTGGCAGATAGTATTCGTCGGTCAGAGAGAAGCAGCCAACAACAACAAATTTGGACTCATAAACACAGGCGCTCTTGCTTTATGTAACGTATCTCCCATAAGCTTTGGAAACATTTTCAGCGCTTCGATACTTATTATAAATAAGAAAATAGCTAGTTGGGCGTTGAGAACAAAATTGCCTCAGTAACATGCTTTTTTTAATGACAGTTCAATTCTAGAGTGGAACTGCGTCATTATCACTGCTAGGCAGTAATTAGGTACCCTGTAAAAATTTCTTCTTGTTGACTTGTTCTCGAATTGAATTACCCTTCAAAATACGATAATTGTAGTTGTTGATTGCAATTTTGTTAAATAGTACTTCACAATTTTTTTTAAAGTAGGTAATTAGTCCATCCAATTTTCCAATTACTTTTAAGTAATTAAATTAGTCAAAAGTAACTTTATAAGTTCGCCAGCGTGGTTCGGTGGTTAGAGCATTGGACTGCGGCGCGGAAGTCTGGAGTTCAAATCCCAGATCGATGCCTGGCGGGCGGTCTACCCAGTCGCTTTAAATAATTGGGAACCTGCGTTCGAAAGAACAATGGGTAATAATGCGGTTGTCTAATGCGTGATGCTCACCACATCACCGCGTGTCATGAATTTGACACACGACAGCCGGGTGTGAAAGCGAGGAGACGGAAGCTCTGACCTTCCGCCTTGCAGGCCAAGCTCCTTCATGGGGTGTTAGTGCCTCACCATTAAACCATTAACTTTATAAGTATTCGGATTACTTGTAGTCCCTAACTGAAATTAATTTCTGGCAATTCAATCACTGGCCTTGATTGAGTATTAAATCTCCAGAACTCAAAAAAATAGAATAAGGCCTGATTAAGTTGCGTTTTAAAAAAGGCGCAATACGACATTCCTGGAGCAATATAATTATAATTTATGATTTTGTATGACTAATTGTTTAACAACTAGTTTTGTGCAAGAGCAAAGAGATATTTTGTGCTGGCGCGTATGTTTGTAGATGGGTTGTGCACGTGTTGTGCCTTGTATAGTGCAGGCTCTACAGGATGTAGCACTGTAACTGGCTAAGAATTATTGTTTAAGAAACGAAAAATAATTTGCTGTAAGTACAGAATAAAGTACGGTAATACTGTAATTTAATTTTTTTCCTAACAATTGACAACAACTTGCTTCATTAGACGACATTGGTTGCTAATAATTATCTATTAATTTCAATTTTCTTATTTAAACCGATGTATTAGCACAGGACTATCTAAGTACTACTTACAACAAATATACGACAACTAGTAATTGAAATAGTATATTATTATACTAGTTTAACAAGAGGGCCTATTGAAGCACGAGTGAATTTGAGGCATGACGAGCGGAGCGAGGAGTGTGCCAATGGAACAAGTGGTACAATGCCTCTTATTAAACCAGTATAATATACTATTTTATCTACTTTGCATTAAAAAATCATCAAAAACTTTTAATTTTGACATTTCATAAATGTGACAACCTGTCAATTATTTGAAACAAGTAGGCTGTGTCAATGTTTTTCATATGAAAATAACAATGCAAAAACAGTGTTATAATGGACTCCATTGTAGCACTGTTTTCGGTGTTATAATAACCATATTGTGACATCAAAGTAGATATACGTATTTTATGATGTGCAAATACAATCACCAAATAATTGATAATTAAATTACTACTTCATTTGAACAATTAAAATATTCGGTTGTTCAATTACTTTATTGGGCGGTAAAAGGTAATTGCTAATTAATTATTTTTTAAGTAATTTGCCCAGCTCTGGTCGTTAATCCTTACAATTTAGAAATTCTTAAAGTTGTGGGAATATTTGTAAAGCAAAATATATCACGCAAAACTATCTACCAAACAATTGCAGACTGTGAAGACGGTATTTCGTGTATAAACTTACTAAAAACAGTACGATCCAGACTTTTGATTCAACGTATGGTAAATAGATTTCTGAGAAGTCCCAAAACTAGGGCTGTAAATTAAATTTGAAAGTTTTCGCGCCAATTTGGTGTTTCAAAGTGAACAATTTCAAAGGAACTATCCAGATTTAGTAAAAAAGTTCGAAAAAAACCATATTTGAAATACATACCAAACCAGTTGCAACGAATACCAGAATGTCGTACATTAAAGCGAGTTCATTTCACCAGCAATAAAGTTATAATCATGGATGACGGAAAATCCCTCAATCTATCACTGATACGTCCAATTGAAAATCTTTAGTAGTTTTGACCAGGAAAGTGTATGAAGGAGGACAGGAGCCTCAAAATGAAGATCAATTGACACTCTGCTTTTCAGAAATTCCTAGAAATAAATATTGCCACCGTCCAAAGGCAAATGCAGAGTATTCGGAGAAGATTACGCATTGTTCAAAAGAATGGGACGGTCAGATTAATTTAAATTAATATTTCTGTTCACAATAAGTATATAACTAATGTTTATAATAATGTTTAGAGTTAGAACAATGCAGTATACATAAACTAATATACAAAATTGTGCCAAAACTAATTAGCCGTATGTTCCAGGCCAAATTCCCGCACCTATCTTCTTTCGGTGAACATCTCCGTGGACGATTCGTGCCCCAGGCAAAATTTCCGCATCTTTATCGTGCCGACAAACATCTTCGTAGGTAAGTCGTACTACAGGTCTGGAGTAAGCCATTCCATCCCATCAGCTGTACCGTCAGGGCTAAAGGGAGTTCAAACAATACATGTTTTATTTTAAAAAAATCCCCTTATTTGTATACCTAAGCACTAAAGTTTTACTTTTTATCACTAATGTGAAACCATATGAGAAACAAAAAGACCTTCACTGCCGAGGGGCGCATTATGTTCGTAAGATTTAAAAAATAAGCTCTTGCAGATTACAATGACGGCCACCCATCAGTGAGCCTGCCAACTGCAAAACAATAGATTACTTCACTTTTGTATACTTATTTGCCCTTTGAGTGCCCGTTTGCAACAAAGTTCCAGATGTAGCTCGAAATGCTAAAAAGATATACTCTACGCTTAGACTGAAATAAAAGCCAATCTGCTCACAATCAGTGTAACACAAAATATATTGACTTTAAACACATACATACAAAACAAAATTTCAAATTCGATTACTCCTAAAATAAATTGACATTGCAATTCAAACGGTTTCAATGAATAATAGTCAACCTAACTAAAATAATTATAGCTAAAATTCCTATATATGTAATCAGTATTGACAGAAACCGAAATAACTGTCCTATACGCTCACCTTAAAATACCTGCAGTAGACCTTACATGAAAGCATATCCTGCCCGCGGCACTGGTAAATATTTGTGATATAATATGATACTCCAGTGAAATAGCGTCTGACGTCATAGGTCTCCACGATAGCTCTCGGTCAAACCCAAAAACGTCATGAGTTTTACTTACAGGTAAATATTAAAATTCACAAATATACAAACTGGCGGTATATTGAAATATTATTGATTGCTGTTGCTGAGCTTAGATGTAGCTGGGCAGAATCCCGATTGACTATTTCTTGTACTTTAATTATGATATCAACGATCTTCACTATCGATTTTAAAAAATTAATTTGTTCTTCAATAACAAGAAACTCTGGTACTAAATTCAATAAGCTCTTTTATGTTTCATTCTCTTCAATGCCATCTTTAATTTTGCTTTCATCGTATCGAGCTTAGCTGGAATTTTCAATTTTTCGGTAATATTACTAGTGCGGAAGAACTTCTTACTTTTCAGACAAAAAGTAAACTAAAATTTACACAAAAACATAAAAATATCAGTTTCGTTCCATTAAACACATTTCTGTTTGAATAATTTGTTGAAAGACATTAATTTTAAAATATTTCTATCATTAATTTACTTTTTCAGTTCGGTTTACTCATTATCTATTGCATCAGTCAATTCGTTAAGATAATGATTACTAAAAAATCAAGTCCCATGGCTCGCAACAATTGTAAAACACGAAATTCTTTAGGGTAAAATTTATTGATGAACATTATTTTTCCAATTTTCAACATATTAATACAATATTAACCCTCTAATATACTTGGTGACAATGAGATCAGAGCCATGTCTCTATCTCCTTTACTTATAGACGAATTTGGATTAAACTTGTTACAAAGATAATAAACATAATTTCGGACTGAAAGACAGATCTAATCAAAGTGGGCGACTTCCGGTTTCACCGGAAATGTTAAATTTTGTTTTTTTAAATGGGTTGTTTTGTATATTTTATGTTTTTGGGAATCTGCGACTCAAATTACATACGACAGTGTTGCCAAATTTGCTTAGGTATTTCTCAAAAATATTAAAAAATTTATTAATTAAACATTTTTCCTTTTTACATAAAAATAAAGTGGTACATGATTCATATCGTTATATTGGCAATTAAACTTTCTATCTAATGGCACGGTGGCCGTTGGTGAGTTCCGTTTAAAAAAATGACTTTTTGTCAAAAAACACGTTTTGCAAACTTTATTCCTTCATGAAGGATTTGTTATTAATCAAATTAATAAATTAGATATTATTATCCGTTACTAGAGTCATTTAGAACACATTTTCTCCAATCAAGGCCTTCTATGAGACAAACTAAAATTTAAAAAGAAGAATATTTTGACATGAAAATTTGGGAAGAGTATCGTATGTAATTTGAGCCGTATATTCCAAAAAACCTAAAATGTATAGCGTGATCCATTAAAAAAATCAAAGTAGATGGGACTCCGGTAAAACCGGAAGTTGGCCATTTCAACTATATCTATCGGCCAATCACAAATTATATCTAGTATGCACGTATCAAATTTCACCCAAATCTATTGATAAACAAAGGAGATACAAATATGGCCATGGCCTCATTGTCACCCGGTATATCTTTGTTCTAATCTGGTTTCTATATATGTATTTAAAATTTATTACTTACAACATTTTATTTCATCATATCTTAACGATTTCTACGTCTGCAAGGCTTTGCTTTTACATAGTGCAGCACCTGTGTCAGAAGTTACTTTTTAAATTATTTTAAAAAAACTTTTCCTCGACTTTTTCACGAAAAGTTATTTTTGACTTTTAAGCGACTTTGTTAGCTAAGCAGACGTGGTATAATTATTGTTTGGAAAAAAACCAGCGTATGGAAAAAAATAACTGCGTAATGCAATAAAACGTTAACGAAAACTATACATTTCTTCGCTTGACGTTTGTAATTTCTACCGCTGTGCTTTGGACTTTCTATGCATTGTAATTAATTGCAATAAACATGTTTAAATAGTTAGTATTGGGCAATTTAGAGATTTTCAATAACTTGTACGATACGTAATTATTCAATTTATGCGACAACGAAGACAACCATAAATTCACATTACCCAGATGTTCGTGTTACGAGTAGTCTATTTACCCAATAGAAAAATCTTTTCGTCTTCACAATGCCAACTATTCACTTCTTATGCAGTACTAAACAATTTACCGTTAGTAGTTCAGAAAACAAATAACAGGTTTTTATTGTGAATAAACAATTTAATGCTCGTACATATTACTACTCAATAAACTAGGTAGTTAGTTTGTTTAATAAATGAAAACGATTGGTTAGGATTGTTAATTACAAATTATTAACTCTGTCTCACCAAAATGTAATATCTACAGAGCATTTCCACAAGGTAAAAATTCGCAGAGTAATGTAAATGTTGCAATCTCATTTTTCTTTCCTTTAAAAATTCTTTCCTGATCGATGCGAATATGTTAATATCTGTTGTCACCTAAAGTTTGCCTTCTTGTTTAATAAACATCGTAAGAAATATGAGTAAACGCAGTTATTAAAATTGTAAGACGATCGGCATCTGTTATCGATTTTTGTTTTCAAACTTTAGTCGGACAATGTTTATGTTATTATTAATTTAGCGTTGTGTATGTAAGTCTGCGTTTCAAAAGCAAATTAATTTCCCTTGAACAACCAAAACGCTTCATTGAGATTAATTTTCCAAAATTCCTATTTAAAGCTTAAATATTTGCACGAAGGACGCCGAATAAAAAATTAGTAATCTTATCCGAGGTTGGATATTTTATAGACTTTGATAAATATAGGACATCGCTTTCATCACTTTAATTAAATTAAAGTCACAAAAAGTAATGATAGGACAAAATTAAAAGGCGGAAGCTGTTCATTAAAAACGCAGCCTTGACTGATTGCAGCTATTTTTAAACTCGACTTTTAACAAAAATTCGTTCACAAAGAGACAAGGAGTATAATGGAAATTATACCTATTCGTAATTGCTGCTCTCACATTTAAAGTTTAATGGAGGCGGGACACATAAAAATTCGAAATTTTACGGGGCGAAATTTGCTTTAAAACCAAATTGGACTTGTGACACAGCTGATGCGTTTATAAAGGACATTTCACGACCCCAATGATTGGCTGCCATAATTACCTTCCTATTGCGTAGCTACCAATTAATTAGCCTCACATGTTTCACAGAATATCAAAGTCGGCTGATTTAAAATAAAAGCTCTCTCAAAGGGCTGGGGATGAGTTATCCCTGAAGACGCCTTTGTGCTCGCCGGCATGTTGACAGCCTAATTATTCCGGGACCTAAAAATTTAACTGGAGGATGTGTAGCTTCAGGCACCCTACTCTATACATCTTATTATGCGAAATGGTGTTATATCTTGGTAACAGACAGCATTAATTTAGATCAGAACAAGATGTAGGATATACTTGACTTACATTGCTAAAACACCTACCATTTAAAATCGAATCCCGTTAATAACCGTCGAGGTGTGTTTATCTCGTTTTATATTAACGTCTTTATTACTGAACGCTTTGACTTTTTTTAAGTGAAAGGTTTTACTGCAACTTAATGTTTTCTAATACAGAATATTAAAGGTTTATGTTTTATGTATTTGTACAAAATATAGACTATGGGATATATCCATATATGGCTAAATCCGGGAAAAGTAGGCCACAATTTTTTAATGTTTATCTACACAGCAGCATTTATCTTTATTTTAAATTTTTGTCTAATTTGTTAGTATGCATTGTTATATTCCCCTGTTAATGTTTAAGTCGAGTACGCTGACAGAATACCTTAGTTGATTAGTGTTAGCAGATTGGTTATGTTTGTCGGCACTGTAATTGTGCAGCTACATTTTTCAAACATATACCGGGTGACAATGAGACTAGGGCCATGCTTATATCTTCTTTATTTATGAATAGATTTGGATAAAATTGTATACCAAGATACTAGACATAATTTCTGATTGGCCGATAGATATAGTCAAAATGACTGACTTCCGGTTTTACCGGAAATGATAATAACTTTGATTTTTTAAATGAAACACCCTGTATATTTTAAGTTTTTCTGAATCTACGAGTCAAATTACATATAATAGTCTTGTCAAATTTCAATTTTTTTAAACAAAAAAATTTTTTTTTTAATTTTCGTTTTGTACCATAGAAGGCCTTCACTTGGAAAAATCTATTCTAATTGACTCTAGCAACTCTTAATAATAGCTAGTTTATCAATAAGGTTAATAACAACCCTTTAATAAATGAATATAGCTTGCTAAACTCGTTTTTTAAGAAAAAGTCACTTTTTTTAAATGGCACCTACTAAGGGCCATCTTGCCATTAGATAGAAAATTAAATTACCAATCTAACGATATGCATTATGCACTACTTTATCTTTATTTGAAACTGAAAATTAATTAATCAATTATTTTTTAAAATATTTTTATGTAATAACTAATAATACCTATGCAAATTTGGCAACACTTTTGTATGTAATTTGAGTCGTAGATTCAGAAAAACACAAAATATACAGGGTATTCCATTTAAAAAATGAAAGTTGGTATAATTTCCGGTAAAACCGGAAGTTAGCCATTTTGACTATATGTATCGGCCAATCAGAAAGTATGTATAGTATCTTGGTATAAAATTTTATCCAAATCCATTCATAAATAAAGAAGATATAAGCATGGCCCGAGTCTCATTGTCACCCGGTATATCCTATTTAGCTTCCCTAGTAGTTATACCAATCTATATACAGGGAATTTATATTAATAGTTAACATAAGCGTTTCGTTTCTATCCCACCATTTAATCATACAGATCATTTCCATAGTTACAAATGAGACCAATAGATTAGAGCGTGTATTCTACGAGTTAACATAGGAATTATTACTTGTCAAAAAGACAATTAAAAGTTATCCTAATGTATACCACTCGAGAACGACTTGACCGATTTGGATGATTTTTTTGTTTTGTTCGTCTTACTACCGAGGTGGTTTAGCAAAAAAGAAAATTCGGAAAAACCCAAAGGGAAAGCCGGAAAATTTGAAAATATCGAAAGTGTGTCCTTCTACTTGCAGTCATTGCCTAATGGTTTGAAGGGTTTTCCCCATTATGTCATAATCCGCATCAGGTAACCGAAGGCGGAAGAGATAAGACACTAATAGCAATTTGTGAGCAGGGGGTAATTCCAAATGCCATACATAGGTCGTCGCAGTCAGTCAGTCAGTCAGACATTCAAATTTGGTTTGTGTACAAGTGATTGTGAAAACAATTCAGTGTCGTTTTATAGTGTCCGTTACAATGCCAAAAGCACGACGAGCTAACATAGGTCGTCACAGTCAGTCAGCTGCGCGGGTATATACTTTACGTGCAAACCGCAATGAGGTTTTTTCGGACGTTGATTGCGAAAATGGCATTTATTTTAAGTCCAAGACAATGGACATGACATAAAATTAAAACTCTATAGTGGTGAAACGGGGTTTCAGAGACAAATTATTTTTGGGCAGAACAACGTTTGCTGGGCCAGCTAGTATAATATAATTGTTGTACTCGTATGTATGGATAGCCATCAGAGTGGTCAAACGTACATAGGAGACATTTTCTCATCTATTTCCTGCTATGTGTCTATTTCTTCCCGGAAAGTCCCAACTGTTCTCGAAAAATCTCTGCGAGTACATATAGTAAGATTATAAATAACAACTCCCACAGCAGTGGACAACCAATATTATAATATTGACAATGATTGTGCTACAAGCTACAAACAAATTATTTGCAAGTGTAGAATCGTAGATAATTTTTTAATTGTACGTAATCATCTGACGACTGTGAAATGTCAATATCAGCAAATGCACAGAAATAAAAATAAAAGAACATGCGAAAGAAAATTTACAATTTCCGTCTTACGAAAAAAAGGTATGTCTGTGTTGTTTGTTTGAAAATGTTGATAGCATGAAAGCTGATTTGCATACAAGATAGAAAGAAGCAAAAAGCCTTATCCCATTGGTGAAGACCTAATTCGGCCAAGCATGCTATTGTTGTTTGGAGAAAAATCTGCCAAACAAGTACGATACATACCTTCATGAAATGTTGCTCCTAGAATTGGTTATATAGCTGTAGACATACAACAACAACTTATAACAAAATGTTGTGAGAAATTTTTCCCAATTCAGCTTGACAAGGCCACAGATAGCAGCAACAGTAATTCCTTAATTGCTTATATTCGATTTTATGGTGGAATATCAACAGTTGAAGAGTTATGGTTTTGCAAACCATTGGAAAGACGAGAAACAGCACCTAAATTGTTCAAACTATTAGGCAATTTTATACACAAGGCAAACATACAATGTAAAAATTGTGTAGGAATATATTCAGATGTGGCTCGAGCAATGTTTGCAAACGTTTCTGAAAAAAAAATCTCAACATTTCACAGAAAAGCTATTTCTGTAAGAGAAATGGGACCTGATGTACTAATTTTCTGGATTTTGCACAATTGTAAAGAGTGTTATCACACATTAGATCACTCGATTCAAAGTTTATATATTGTCTAATTTATTTATTAATTATTAAATCTATTTTTTTATTTGTCTTTAGATAATTTCAAATGATGTTTAGCATTTTTACTTTCTCGCATACGGTAGTATAGAGAAAGTATTGTAATCGTCAAAAAAATCGACTTCGAGATTTTGACGAATCTTGACGTTTTAGACCTCCTAGAGTCCGAAAAAACCATTTTTCGAATTATGTCTGTGTGTGTGTAGTGTGTGTGTGTGTGTGTGTGTGTGTGTGTGTGTGTGTGTGTGAACACGATAACTTAAAAACGAAATAAGCTAGACCCTTGAAATTATGTACATAGTCATTATTCAAAATTTGTAGATTCCTTTCAAATTTTGAGCAAAATCGGTTAACCGGAAGTGGCACTTTACCTAAACAGGTAGCGGTACCTATTCAAGTAAAGTACCAGTTTGCTTCGAGATATTTGAACAAAATTTTGTACATACATTTCTTATGTAGAAAAACTACCAGATATTACATTTCAGCATGATCGGTTACCCGGAAGTGGCATTTTACCTAAACAGGTAGCGGTATCCATTCAAGTAAAGTACCAGTTTGCTTCAAGGTATTTGCGAGAAAGTCTAGGGGAGCACACTCCCGATTTTTTCTAAAAGCTACGACTTTTGTGGCCGTCTGTTATTTACCGAAATTTAATTTATACTGTACATTTTGATATAATTATTAAACGTATAGAAATATTAAGGGTGGTAGTTGATAAACAATACCAACTGCTCCCGTATATTGAAAAGAAATATTAGGCTCAGACACTGTTGTCGGTGGAAAAGCTGAGTATGTACTCACTGTAATACACTATACAGATTCTAGAGTTACTTCTTATTTTGCTAAATAGATATACCAAATATTCCTCAATCAAGTGCAATTTGAAATTTTATATCCCTTTTAAAAGCATGTATGTTAGTGACAATATGCAATAGTTTGTTGCAGTCTAAATGGGTCCTTAAGACGCTCCCATAATCAAAAAGGCAAAGCTCATGCTAATCACACCTCAACTGTCCGATAACAGGAAGTTGACCGGCTAAAACTCAGTGAGAGAGGTGGGTTAATTCGACATGGCGTAGCTTAGGGCGAGATGCTGTCGTAATAGTTGTTAGTTGAAGCCAAAATAAAAGAGAATCGGCGCCACAAATTTTAATTTGAAGAAGGAAGAAATTTGAAGACTGCCCTTGTAGAAATCCGAAAGCAAAGGCTGTTGCTTCACTTCGGTGTACATGTAATGCGTCCCAGCTGTTTTTGAACCTACTCTTGTTGGTCTGCCTGCCTGCCCCGAGACACCTTACGATTAATACACTAAAGAAAACATAACACACAAAAATCAACAAACACCTACAGGTAGCATAAATAAAAGACACTGAAGTTAAAATTGAATTAAATCTATTAAAAGTAAATATGCAAGTATATATATTTGACATGAATAATCGCAAAGCAGTTAGTAGTCTTATAATACTTGATAAGTAGTCTAACTGACACAATGTAGCTCCACCGTCTATATTGAACTTAGCAGCGTAATTCGCTAGCAGCGGGAATAACGGTCGGGGATGATTCTCTAAGACGATGATAGGCACAGCATAAGAGTCCTTGCCGTAGAAAATTTTAACAGGGTAAATCGACGGCTAATTACTTCTGCTCCTTAGAATTGGCACTTTAAAAACGTCTCTCAAAGGGGGTCCGCCAAGGGTGTTAATTGCACTCATTCCTGCGGTACAATAAAGAAGGAGTATTGATACTATCCGTACTGCCCCGAAACACCAAAGAAAACTCACCCCATGGGCGTAAGGGATGTTACATCAACCACCTGCTTTATTTTGCTGCTTGTTCATGAAAGCGTCAGATAAATAATGCTGAATAAACGCGACCGGCATCAAGAGGGAAACAACGAAAGATAGGTTAGTGTGCTCTGTCTAACTCATGCCGAAGCTCCGTCATTACACAAGATGACGCAAGAATGCCGGTGTTTACGCTATCCGCTAGAACCAACCTGTTCGTGATTATCGGGATAATGGGTCGCCAGTCAGGCCATTAAAATAAGGCGCCTTAGACGTATGTGCCGAGGGGCACGTACAAGAACGAGATTTTAAAAAACCGTAAACCGAGTCCATTTATGGACTTCTACTGATGGTAGGGATGGTAAAAATTAGGGATATTTGGAAAGTAGCTAAATAAGGTGTGCTCTGATGAAAAACTGTAGCCTTGTCAGCTGAACCCAACAAATGTCGCCACCTACTTGGGTTTTCGCTAAACATTGCCAAAATAAAGTTAGAAGATGCGGTGGAATACCGATATTTGAAGTTTATAGGACGTAATTTCGAAAAATAATACAAATCGTCAAGTTGTCCTAACAAGATCTCAACAACTACAAGTTTCGGAACTATAAAACCATAATCCAACATGTTACTAGATATTTTTGAGCAAAGGCATAACTGTAGTTTACATAAAAACGTTTCTAAACTTTGCAACATTAGGTCTATATCATTTAATGATGACCTTTGTAAAAACAGTGACATCATGAAAACGTTTATCACAACTTTGTAAACAAAATTGCGTTGCAGTTAATAAAATCCACGACATAATTCATGAATGGTTCCAGATGAAACACTCTTCAAGAGACCGAGGGTATTTCCAGCACAAGTAATTACAACATTACATGAGTTAAATGTCATATGCAGCGTTTTTGCGACAAACAGTACATTCTTACATTTCACAAAACGGTCTTAACATTAATGTCAAATACTGATTTACAATATACTTCATTTTAGGATGATAAAAATAGCATGCAATGATTGCAGTATGTAATGTTTTGTCTACACCTACTATTGAAAGTTCATTTTCCTACATGGTTTTTAATGTTCAAAGCAGTTGTTTTCCGTAGATGTGGTGCAAAGTGTAAAACTTTGATGTAAAATTCTTTGCCGCACACCTTTGGGAACTTTGTAGCACAGTTTTCGATATTCCACACAATATTATGAAAATTAGTGTAAAACGTCAAATTGTTTTGAAAAAACTACATTTTAAAATTGTAATTGCTTATCAACGGCTATGATTACTGGCTTATGTTTGTTAAGTTAAGTAATCCTATATTTTAATTTAAACTAGCAAATTTATTCATTGTAAAAATTTTATTCTATTGAGTTCTTGATATCTTGGTTTATAACAGGCTTCGCTGATATTATTTGGAATGTGGTGTTGTTTCCATTGCGTTGCATATAAGGGAAAGGCAGTGATTGTCTGTTTGACAGTTAACAGGGCGTTACTGGAGCTATTATTTGGTGCTTCACGTTTTAAAAAAAAATAACCATAAGTTGTTTTGGTATGTCCAATTCTCAGTGCTGTCCTATTCTTGCTCGTTAAATTGGTATTTTGATTCCATTTTTTGGTTTCTAGTTTGATGTTTCGTAGTTTGACTTGTTGGGTCGCCCAGCCGAATTTCCATTTTTCATAAATCACAGTTTTGATATAATTGTAACATTCTTTAACGATATTAATGTTTTCTATTGTATTAGTAGTGATAGCGAGTTTAGCTTCAATGTCCGCATCTTCGTTGCCTCGAATTCTTATGTGAGATGGTATCCATATCATAACTATACTTTTCCCATTAAGTTTTAATTGCTTAAACAGTGTATGTATGTCTTGTATATGAGGATTGTTAGTATATATGTCTTTTATGCTTCCCAGTAGTTTGGAAAATGTTCTGAATGATCTTTGTAGAGGCGTAGAGTTCAGCAGTACGTATGTATGATTTTTTTTAACAAAGTTTATAGATTTTACTGCAACTTTCACATTTAAATGCACAACCAGCATTGAAATTTTAAACGCTACGTAATTTTAGAAATTTTTTACTTTTATGCCCAAGATCAAGTTTGATTGGTTCACGTTATTTATTACTTATCGTGGGTAGTTCTGGTCCAAGATTGTCAACAGCTGCAGTAAGAAAGTCGAGCCAATATTATACAGATGTTTCTTTTGTTTAACTAGATTTCCAAATTAAAAGAAAAATCCTGGTTTTAAATATGTACATAAACAAAATAATAAAATAAGGTTCTTCAGGGTTGTCTCTGCGTTCCAGGAGGGCCGGCGTTTGCTAGTAGCGGATACAAAAGGTCCTCCCTGTCCTGCGATTCGAATGGCTATAAACAGACCAAAATTCTACAGATTTTAAGCTTGATAGAACACAATCCGAAATTATTCTGGGGCAGCTAACCGCAACCCCAGGCCGAGCAAACGAGAACGCTCGTCAAGGTAGCTAACTCAATTTAAAAATTCTCAAGCCCGGCCGCAACCTTCGCGCCCGCGTTTCGTTAAGAGTCGTCGGCAAAATTAAAGCTTTACCGGTACGCGCTCGATGTGCAATTCAAATATTAAGGGAATTCGCGGCTCGTGAATTTGAACTGGTGTCCGTTCATGATTCCATCTAGACCTCTATCTGGTGGGCGTTCGTGGCGAGCTGTCGGAAGAAATTATTTGCTAACAGGGCGATTTCACAGACTAGGACCGATATCTATGTTAACCTAAGCAGCAGGATCTTCCATCGTGCTCAAGGGTTAACAAAGCAGGGTAAATCAAGTCTAAGTAGCAAGATCGTCCATTGCGCTGAAGGATGAACAGGAGCGTGTAGCTTTATTGTTTACAGAGAAGGGTAAGTGAAGCCTAAGCAGCAAGATTTTTAATTACGCTCAAGGGTTGACAAAACAGGGTATATTATGAACAGGATTGCTTCCGTAGTTTTACTAACCTAGGTAAAGGAGGTTTTAGGTCAGGTTGCTTCGGCAGTTTTACTAACCTGGGCTAGGGAGGTTTCTGGTCAGGCAGTTCGAGACAGAATTCTTGTTTTAATGGACTGGTATCTGGACCGACCGTGACTGGTGTAGCCCCTTGGGACCAAGGGTTCAAGTTAGCCCCTCGGCTGAGGCTTAGGTTCTGGTCTAGATTCTGAAAGAAATGGTTTAGATCTATCTGTGGATTGAGCGCTCTTTTATAATGCTTCGATCTCCTTCCACGTAGTTTACCTAGGAAAATCTAAGAGAGATTAAACGTGATACTTTGGTGCGGATGGAAAGTAGGGATGCGCGGAATATGCTGCGCGGCGTAACTTGCGCAACTCGCTGATTTATACCTGGCAGCTATCAGACTGTCAGCGGGATCTCTTGAAGAAATTATTTCGTTTTTTCTCCGCGTGGCTTCAAATGTTCGAGCGTCGCGCATTCTTCTGACTCTAATAGCGCCTACAAATTCATAACGGTAATTAAAACGTTCTAAAACGATTTGAAGGCACGCGAATCGTCACAACATTACCGCTTAATTTTGAACCATCTGTATATATTTGTTCATCATGAAGATACTGTATTATTTCGGTTAGGAAATGCTTACATAAGGATGAAGGTATTTGGTTTTTAGAAAATTTGCCGAGGGATGTGTTATTTCGCGCAAAAGCATTGGCAAATAGGAGTTTTCTCATATTACGAATAGGTGTCAGAAAATTATATGCCTATATGGTCCTTTATCTGTTTGCCTCTATTGGGACTAATGGTGAAACAACCGCTTTCGATTAGAATTTATTTTCGTATAAGAGATTGTGCATCAGATTCTAATTTACATGATTTGGATTAGCCAATGGAAGTAGAAGTATTTTGTAAGTTGCTGATGTCAACGATTATGCGGTGGCAGTATTATACTTTGCATCAATTTGTATAAGATATCTTGGGCTACTTGAAGCATATATGATACTGGAATATACAATTTTACTTGATATTAGAACCTTAAAGAGTGTCATGGGAGTGTTTTCATCTGTACCCCACTGTGATACTAACTTTTATTATATCCACGGTTCTTTTACAAGTAGTTTTAAGTTTTTTTAAGTGAGAAGTCCACGCTGCGCGCTCAGTATCTAATATGCGCTCAGGTTATAATAGTCAAACGTTATTTCTAAGTACGGTTGTCCACGTGTTGAAGAGCATTTTTATTCAGGGTTAGAATATGAGTTTGGCAGCGGTGTTTTCTATTAAAATTCATATACGTTGTTTCTTCGAGTGAAAATTATCCGCTGATTTCACTCTATCCTTGTCGGTTGTTCAAAGTTCGTTGTAATTGTTCTGATAGAGTGATTACGATTTTATCAGACATGTACACAATAAGATCGTCTGCGTATAAAAAGATTTTACGGGATATTTGTTGTTACATCGTTTATTGCAGCACGAAGTAATATTACGCTAAAAACTGAATTTTGAGCGATTCCGGTATTCGGTATGTAGTCTTCGGAATACCTAAATGCTACACTAAGTCTAAATTGTCAATTTGGTATGAGGCAAAGTTAGATGTTTGTGCAGCATTATATCTAGTACGTCAGATAAGTGATCGCTTCTAAAAGGTACATACGTCTTATCTCATATTAAGCTAAGTAAGTATGTAATTTCACACGGTCCGGATTATTTACTCTACATCCCCAGAGTACATTATTACAGTTGAAATCTAAAGCAATCAGAGGTTTATTTGAGCTAAAAAATTGCAGCTATATTTGCTTCGCAAACTCTACGATTGGGGTGCTTATATACGCTACCAATTATTATAAGACTACATTTCTGAAAGTAAGGTTTACAGCAATGGATTCTAATTTGATTACGGGAAACGGTTGGCAAGGGTGAGCTGTTAATGATTATGGCTACTCCTCTTGATACATGTTCTGCTTGACGATCTTTGCGGTAGATATTGTAATCAGGTATTCGAAATTTTGTATTAGTTCGAAGATGTGTCGGTTACACGCATGATATCCACACTATGTCTTTGAATAAATTCAATAGTAGTTGATCTATGAGCTTCGATGTCATTAAAATTAAAATTAGTGAGAATCAAGTCTGAAGCTTGTAGGTTGATTTGTTTATGTAGAGCCATTTTGGGAAAGTGAAGGGATGAGGTTTATTATAAATGTTTTAATTTGCTGGATGTGTGGTGTGATGAGGTCGATAAATGATTAATTTCTGGTTGACAGTGCTTTGATTATATAAGAATTGTGGTTTAAAACTACATCGTTAGAAAGTCTATTATTGGAAGCAGCCTCAATATTTTGTAATTTGATTCTGGCGCTATTTGTTCGTTGTCGACTGTTACTTACAATTGTTCTGGGAATTATTTTTATTTAAGTGTTTTTTTTTAAATATTCGCATCCTTAATAATTTGCGGTATGATTTTGGTCGCAGTTAACGCATGCAAGTTGTTGGGTTGAAGTTTTTGGACAGTCTTTGTAATAGTGTTTGCCTTTACATTTAACACATCTAGATTGCAAAAGACAATAATTTTTTGTATGGCCATACCTTTGGCAGTTTGAGCATTGAGGTACATCTTTCGACTTTCGCCTTAGCTCAACCTTGATTATACAGTGCAATAGAAAATTTTATTTGTATATTTTGTCCCTTTAATTTTCAGGGTTCCTAGATAACGAAAAACAAGTTTTCTCAATTTTGTCTGCCTGTTTCTCTGCCTATCTGCCGGTCTGCCTATCTGTATGTCTATTTGTTGCCGGTATAACACAAAAGCTAATTATTGAAGGAAAACGATATATGTATTGCATGCATGCATTCTTTAACTTAGGAATAGGTATTGTAACGTTTAACCTTCTTACTCAAGGCGTTATAAATTTATACCTGGGATTAGCTCAATCGGAGGCAGGGTTCGATCAGACTCAAATATATACAATCAGAAAAACACCAGATAAATTCTATAAATATATTGTAAATAACTATAGTACAAATTAACTCGTCATTCTAGAATTAAATGAATTGTATATTATAAAATTAACAATATTTTCTGGGGGGGCTGGGTTTCGTTATTTCTTGGTGTAAATGCTAGCGTTACAATATTAGTAGTAATTTTCACATAGTTCAGGCTTTATACTTGACGAAAATGGGACCTAAAACATACAGGGTAAATGTAAAAAAAGTCAAAAAGGGCAAAAATAGGTGCACCTGTTTAATGCCACCCAGCATTGCACAGACGCGTGAGATCCTGCATGATTCAGTGGAACGGACAGGCGGAACCAAAATTACATTCTCAGAAGCTGTAGTTCGAATCTCACCATCGCTAATGTCTTTTTTCCTTTGATTTATAGAATTGTTTAGTGTTCTGAGTATAGCCCTTTACAGATTTTTATTGTCATCATAAAATGTTGTTAATTTCCTATAACCATATTTATGTCTGTTAAATTAATACGTACCATTGTAGCTTTGTATGCAGTCCTAAAATTTTCCGATATTACCTGTTTGATATCGTTAATTAATTCTTGCTAATTATGAGATCTGTGAACAAAAATGGAAGGAATCTTCTGCTTTGGTTTAGGGAAGATTAGTTTATTCGTCCATATATTGTTCATTTTCATCGGTCGGAATGTAATATTTATTTTTGGACACTAAGGTGGCATTATCGAAGGCATGCATTTATAATTTCTTCAGTCTTAGTGATAACTTTCCTCCGGTGGGGGGGGGGGGGGCTAAAACCAGAATCCCTTTCTTGTTCACGAAGTAACCAAATGCAGAACCTTACTCTTTGGTGGTAGTCTTGTGGTTGTAATCCGTAGATCTGTTGGTAGTGATGCGGGTGCGAACCATTTTCTTGTAGTAATCTATGAACGGTTATTTGGCTAATATTAGGAAAGCTGGTGACATTTTTTAATGATCATTTAGTTAAGGTCTATTTTTTCAGAGAATGTTGCTGGAGACATGTATAAGTGTCATCTGTAAGGATTCGAAGTTATCAGGTTAGGTTTTCCGTCAGACACAGACTGACGCAAAACCTAACCTGCTAACCTCGAATTTGACATATAATTATAGTGAAAATTGGGGTTGTTCTTCCTCCATTCGATACCGCAATCAAGGACATTAAACATTCTGGCAATGGACGGCGTGCTTCCTTCCGGTAATTTTCGACTACATTTAATATGTTGTCCTTACGTGGTTGCAACAATACTCGACGAAGACTGCCTTATCGCAGCCGTTGATCCAGTCGTTGAATAACGTTAGCATTTGAATGTTTTCTGTTTGGTTCTGTTCATTAGTAGCAATAAAATTACCACGACATTCTCCTAAAATAAGATACAGTAGGTCTACACAAAATTTACAAAATAGAAGGATTATAACAAACAAAATTAGTAATAAAAGGCAAAACCTGAATCAAAACAAATAACGAAAAATACTATAACCAACAAATAAAGTAAGAAAAAATGAATTAAATGAAGGTAACACAATGAACGCGAGGATAATGTACACATGGACTAGCGAATACGACGTAATCATCAGTCAATTGTGACAGAAATGTAGGTAAATTCCTACTTCTATTTCAAGTATAAAATTGTATTGTACATCGTTGAAACATTGTCGAAAAGCACAAGCAGCGCTGAAATTGTAGGTAACCCAAGGGTACAATTGCAGAAATTATCTCTTTTGTCCATTAAACTACAGCTAAAAATCATTATTTCATAAAAATATCACGCGACAAGCAAACCAGCATACAACTTAAGACTACTAACTCCTCATCTAAGAGGTTGAAATTAAATTTATATACGACTTTATTGCTCTGCTTTTGATGCAAAGTCGCGTGATGTGAATATTCTCCGCCATTTAGGATTCTCCCGAATAATTAAAAAAATCTATTTTAAGTTTATTTGGACGTCAATTATTATTCCCATAATTGACTATTGCACTTTTTTATATCTTTCGTTAATATTAATAAGCACAAATTACAAAAATACCTTCCATTTATTAGTAGCCTTTGTTGAAAGATACATATCCCAAGTTTTATTATTGCTATGCCTCACTGAAGTATATAACGATAATTTATCTCAAAAGTTGCTTTCTATAGCACCATACTAAACGATAGATTTAAATGTAGTTCAACTTATGCCTTAGACACGTTTTATATTATCACATTGTCGCTGAACATAATACATTCTTCAATCTCATTACTTAAGTATGTATTCAGCGTAGAAAAATAAAGTAGTAAACATACAGTGCTTCAATTCTAACACTGCCTTTTTTTTAAATAATATTCGTAATTTTCAAACATTTGCACATTAAAATGAGTTAATATCAGTGTTTCAACAAAGAAGTTATATCTACCACCCACGTAGCTATTTTATAATCGTTTAATTTCAGGAAGAAAAATTACGTCATAATAATTGTCCGATTCTTTATCCGGGTTTATAAATGGAACGCAGTTTTACATGAAACGAGCTTGAATGACTGAAAAATTGTTAGAGAAAACTTTTAATTAAAAAGGAGACGATGACGATGAAACTTCCCTGCGGCCAAAAGGAATTGAAACAAAAAGTGAGCACAATGGGTGCGTGACGAAAGACCGATTAAAAAGCTGCAGAATGAACGTCGATGCCGTTTTTGCAAATGCTGTTAATTACCGCGCTGTTCTATGGTTTCCCATTTAAATACGGCACCTTCTCCATTATACTTCACTCGCAGTGATTTCAGAAACAAAAAGCCATTGGAATATTAAATTCTTTGTTTTATAGATTTCATTTCTACAGCGAGTTTGCCTATTTGATAAAGATTAGTGTCATAATAACAAGAATCAATGAAATTTCCAGGCAATTTAAGCAATTATAATGATTACTCAGTTTTGCTAAGAAGTTGATAATTATTGATTATATGTAAGATATATTTGATCACTCGATGTTATCCACCACGTAACTACACTTTGATAATGTTTCTGACATAATTATTTGGTCTTTTATACTTGCTAAGCAAAGGTAATAAACCGCAAATATATTTATTAATGTAAAAGATAACACCCAACAATTTATTTAGTTTTCTTAAACTAATCATCTATAATCTCTCGATACGTATACTGTAATAAATTATACCGA